>JTDE01001274.1:32584-58546 GCA_014338405.1 Paragonimus skrjabini miyazakii
TTAACGCTTGCTATTCTTGTGAGAGGACTTGTCATTTGTTCAGTGTTGCTTACTACGCAGCGTCACACATTTGACAGACAGCCTGTTTTTACATTCACCTTTTACATATCTGTTGTTTATTTTTGGTGTCACCGTTTGTTCTTCTCTTGAATGAAGCTGTGTATATTGCTCTTCAAAATAAACGATATGTAGCAAGACCATTGTGAACATTTTGACCGACCCCCTTGGGAAGACAAGCTTCTGATGGCCAGAAATTTATACATCCTACAACCCTTCTTTAAAAACGGAGATCGCAACAGGTTCGTTACTTACGGGCGATTACACTGTTGTTAGTTTTGTCTCAAGTGTCATGAACTGCATGAGTGATGATAGGCTGTGTAAGCACTTCTTTCAACTACGAAGGGGAGTTTCCAATGTCACCAACCTATTTGCTGCTCAGAAAGATTGGTAAGAGGCGGCTGACGAAGGTAGCCTAGGTTATATTGTCATGTTAATAGGCCTTCAACTGAGTAGACTATTTAACGCTGCGCGTAGAACTTCATATTTATTGTATAGAGAGCTTCCTCCTCCTATGACCTACCGGTTATCTTCGAGATCACCGCTGTGAAACCAAAGGTAAATGAATCAGTTTCAGATTGGTATTGTGTGACCATGGATGTACACAAGGTGCTGCGGTAAGACTCTTGCTCTCTATTCTATTTACGCTCGAAATCCCACGAGTTGTCAGCCGTCTGTTGCAGTTATATGTTGGTAACACTAAAATATGACGTATGGTAAACAGTTTGACTGACTTAAACGTATCGCACCATTAGACCATCGAAAATGGACTCCGTTTAACGTGGCTATATGTAAGATAATCAACCTTCGCCAATCGAGTTGTACAGAGCACTTTCCGAGAAACGAAAATCTGGGTACCGCTGCCCGTGAGTGGGACTTAAGCACAATTGTACCATGTACCAGCAGTGAGCCAGTGGCCAAGAAAGCCAACTCAGTACTCGGGTTTCCTGTAAGACTTTTTGGACGGCCTCACTCAGACTGTTTTGGTTTGTGAAGGACATTATTCTAATTGAGAAGATACAGCGTTGAGTTACATCGCGGACTATAACATTGCGTTTTCAACTATACTCAGACATGTTACACAAACTGTGACAGTCCTCAATGCGACACCAGTATGGCGTAAGAGACCTGAGTCTGTAGTGCAGGATTCTACATTAACCTCAACATCCTTAAGAAAGCCAATTGATCATCCGAATCATTACGATAAAATGAAGACGTTCTTGATTTCTCGCTGTTGATACTAGCCAGCTGCTCTCTGCTACATACTGTGGTGCAATCCTCATGTGTTTGATGCGTAATGGTTGGGTTTCTATATCACTAATCATCCTCTGACTTTCTGACCCTCAATCTTTCTCCTGGTGGCTTTCTGAAACTGAAATAATCTTCTGTTTTGCCTTCTCATTCTAAACCTTCCAACAGGGATTTAGATGTATACAAACTTTTCGGTTTCCTATAATTCCTTGTGAACGAAACTCGAATCAAGCGTGTTTTTTTTTCTTCAAAAAAATGCCAAATTCAATGTCTATTCGAACGTGAAGGCCACTATCAAACGTGAATGCGATTCATTATGTATCATTCATACTTTCATATCACAGACAAGTAGCTATTCGAAAGTTATCACAGAGACATGTTTGTGGAACAGTTATTCACATTTCCTCAGAGTTTTTGGTTACGAAGCCATAACAAACCAAAGATCCATTCAACAATCATCTGAATAATCAGTATTTTCAATGAATGTTCTCTGTTGCTGAAGATTTCTTACTGTGTTTGACATTATCCGCACTATACAGTATTTTTCACTTATGATTTCGTGTAATCTCGAAAACAACAGATAGTTAGACGAACTGTTACAAGCTTCACCCTAATCTCTGTGATACTGTTATCAAATCGACAACCCTTTACCTGGTATCAGATATTTTATTGATCGTTTACGTATGTTTCTTGGATGGTCACTTTAATCCGGCACCACGTAAACTGTAGACTTGCTTGTGCTATCCGAACGCTCAGTAGACTGAACCCACTCTACCAGCATTTGTGGTAGCTGACCAAGTAAAAGAAAGACAAATATGCTGATGCGCTTGCTTAAAAGATAGTTGGAGGAAAGGCGCACTAAAGAGATAGATGACCAGAAAAATCGCTTGGCTTGGATTTAAAACAAACCTTTTCCGAAACAATGCGCCGTGAAGCTTTCGATGTCTTGAATTGTTTGTCGATCACTCGGTCGATAGAGCGATCGATCGGACGAGCGGGCGACTTAGTGACTAGCGCCCTCTTCGCACATGTCGACAATCCACAAGCTCATGTTAATCAGGTCTGTCTACCCGATGTGAATTGCAAGGCCAGACGAGCAATGGGGAGACCTAAAAGCAGATGGTGGGTAGACTACAATAAGGACAAGTTAGCATGTGTGTGTGTGTGTGTGTGTGTGTGTGTACGGGCGTACGTACGTATGACCCGCTGTATAGGCACGAACAAAGGATGTTGCCTTGGGGAGTGGGTCACGGTTGTGTGACTCAGCATACTCTATTCACCACTGAACGACTTCACGGGGCGGTGGTTTGCTGAACCCACAAAACAACTGTCAGAAGGTGGCGGCCACCTGAACACAACCGTGAAGTTTGGATGACATGGGGACCAAAAAATGGCCGTGCATCCATTCTCTTGGGCGTGACTATTCGCTAATGCGATTAAGCATGTCTTCATAGAACGCGGCAGCAGTTTTAAACACTACCGTAATTTTGGGGATTACTGGCAAATTCCAGAGACAAATTCAAGTTGTTGCAGTTTGATTTCCGAGGGCTTTTTGAAGAGTTTCTAGCAGGTTTTTGCTTGGTATCTAGCTGGCATAAAGTCAGTGATAATGAGGTCTTAACAATCATATTCACGTTAATTTGTCATTGGTGTTAATCAGTGCTAATCATTCCATAAAGATCATTATACCCAATCTAGCATGTAAAACAATTGTTTGTTTCGGTATATTATACACGAAGAATAATTTTATTTTAATCTGACCACCTGAAGTCAGTGGAGGAGAATAAACGAAGGCATTTGTACTACTGGAATGATAGTGCTACTAAACTGTAACAGTTTAGATGACCCCATGTACCTCGGATGCTGCCGCTTTATTCTGTTCATCATCGTTTTGGGACATTTGCATGCACCTAGGTGAGTACATTAATGTGGTATACCTCAGCCAAATCATAGGTTTTCAGTAAGACAGTATGCCAACCTTCCCAAACAATAAGCACAACTACTTCACTAATTACAGGTCTCACGTAGCACCATCCCAAACATTAAAACTGATCAAGTCATGTTGAAAGTATTGCCTTTACGTAATAACTACTCATAGCGCACCTGTAGCGCTGCGGTTTCAGCCAACACAATATTTGAAAACATGCAGAGAAGCAGCAGCTTTTAATATAATACTTGACTGTTGAAGATATACTTGTGCAGTGTTAACTACGTAGACCCAAACGTGCTATGTCCTCTTTCGGCACAAACAGAATAATCAATACATTCATTTGTCACACCTGGACTACATTCTGTCGATCGGTTAAGTGGTAGCTTGTATGTATTTAGTGTTTCCGTCATGAATTGCCAATCCCAACGGTTGGTATGAGCAGTGATCCAAGATTTTAAAATACAATTTTGACTGATATCAGCAACGGTTACTTGGGTGTTCGGTGTCGAGCTTAACAAAATGATTAGGCTTCCCGCAAAGTTGGTTTCAACACGCCATTGGAAACTAATGGCTGTTCGTTGTGGTAACTCCGGTTTTCGTTTACGAACAGTCATGGTTTTGCTACGATGTACGGGCGTCTTTGACAATGAGGTTATTATGAAATCATCGGAAAGTACCGGCGTTACTTCTCGACTAATTTCGTTTAGTAGACTTATCAAACGGGGCTAGTCAGGACCCTCGTCAAGCTACGAGTCGATAACGTGAAACTACTGCTGAATTTTTAATGTGCTGCTGCTGCTGCTTAAGTGGGTTCCGTATATTACCCTACCAACAATTTGTTACCAACTACCATCAGTGACCTTAAGTATCATAGTGCAGTTCATAGCACAAGTGATTTTGTGAATATGGATCTCGGTTGGTAACGTTACAATCAGCACAAACAAGGAAGAAAATTATTGCAGAATGTTTTTTATTGATGCTCAAGCTGGTAATGCAGTAACTGGTATCCATATACATTCGCAATAGGTTCATAGCTTCCATTTAAAAAATGTACGATAAACCTATTAGCAGAGTCGGTGATTCACGGTCTACGTTATCCACCTTATATTTCGATTAATCCAACATTCGTAAAAGACCCGTGGATTCAATAGGCCGAAACGGATTGAGTTTAATAAATTCCAAAGAACCATTGCCGTGATATCGCTGAGTTAAGCCGACTGGATGAGTTCCTTCAGCCAGTATTGAACCTTCGTAAACTGTAGTTTATTATATTTGGGTGAGCTTTGTTGAACTCATCTAGTATGATCTGGGGATCATCATCGTTTGGAAGTAGACAAAAAATATCATCCACATAGCGTTTGTAGAGCTTGCATTTAGTTACCATTTGATTGAGTTCAGTAGTCTCTAGTTTGGCCATAAATATATCTGCGAGTAGCGGACCTAGAGGTGAACCCATTGCTACTCCATCTTTCTGCCTGTATAACTCTCCATCAAATTGAAATTGAACATTATAGGTGCAAAATAACAATAGTTCTTTCAATTTTTCCGCCGAAATTTCGACATCAATCTGGTTGTTCTCAATATAGGTGCACAGATAGTCAATGGTTTCTTGCAATGGAACATTAGTGAACAGAGAAGTCACATCCAAGGACAACATGTTGTCATTTCCGATATTCACTGAATCGATTGTAGTTTATTAGCTTGTAACCCTTAGAATTGACTGCGTTAGTTTGATGGTCTCAACTAAGTGGAATGTGTGGTATTCAACTGAATTGATGCAGCTGCTTAGTATATCCGTTTCAGAACGTGCTACCAGCTGCTCAAACGTTAGTGGAGATGAAGATCCCTGATATGAATTCATAAACTGCTTGAGGAACACTGGTTTCATGAAACTCTCACCTTTTGCAGCCCGATTACATAGCTGATAGACTATGACGAAGCTAGTAAGCTTGACTGATTTCACAACCCGCACTGATGCTTTACTGGTGAGTAGTTTGGCGGACTCGTTAATTTGGAAGAGACCGAACTGTGAAAAGTTTGGGCCTTCGCTGGACAAGAACCAGCGAAAGTAGTAGAATGTTCAGAGGTGGCAAGTGATACACCAGCAGTAAGGGATGCAATATAGGATAGCTGTCTGTGTTATACGCTGTCTACATTTCTGACTGACAAACCATAGATGTTACAGAGAAATTCACAATATCAGCTAACGTGAACATAAATATATAATCAATATATAATAGACGTATATAATGATCCCGTTCAGGTAGACTTCACCACTGGAAAAATAATAACATACTTATCCAGCCACTTCATTGGCCAGAGTTATCAAAAAGTCGAAAACTGATTTCAGCTGTAAATGGGTAGTGCAACTACTCCTGATTACTTGGACAGTTTTAAATGACTTACTTGGAGTTAGAATGCGAATGAATATATGTGTCTACCTCTATCCGTCAGCATCCAAAATATAATGATTACGACAAAGCGATCCCATTGGATCCGAGCGAAAAAGTACTGGAAACCACTCATTACTCATTACCTAATTTAAGATTGTCCAAAAGATTGGAAGGCTCTATTTGGCTAATAAAAGGTGCACACCTTAATTCAAAAAGACCTTCCGCCTCACGAAACATGAAAAAAGAACGTAGAATAGCAACCAAACATAACCTATACTTATCAGTACAGCAAGAAGGAGTCTGCGTGACAGACCAAATGTATTCATGTTACTTGCTCATCCGTCGGAATACCAGTGAATACGCTCAGCTGATAAACGTTCTCGGGATTAATCTGTCAGGATTCCTGACCTCATTACAAAATTCTCCATGAACAGTATCGCATTATTCAATTAAGACATATTCTTCTCTGCCTGTGGCCCAGTAAAACCCCCTAACTGAGAATTCAGCAAACACTTAGGTAAGCTTCAATCAGTATCTAAAGTAGGTATTTATACTCAAAGTTCCGCTGGATGCAGAGGTGTTCAAGTGGTCCGAGAACAGCCTGTGTTCCAATTGGTCAGTAAACGACCACTAACAAATATAGCAATAAATCAGAAACAATGGAATACTGTCGTTCGGCTAGTTAATATATTGGAACTTATGATTTGTTTGCGCTTTTTCCACCACCTACTGTAACCGATCAATCTCCATGCCGGAAGTGGATCATATGTTTCCAACTTGATCTAGCGAGTAGCCGTTACCGATTATGCTGATAATCATTCAGTTCACAGTGTTTTACCCTAAGACAGACGCTTTAGAATGAGTTATATGTTAAGGTATGGTGCACTGGTTAACTTGAGGGTTAGGCATGCTTCCAACGTAAGCCAATAGATATGTAACGCGGCAACGCAGTTTGGGACGCTCAGATCTACCTCGTCGGCTAACTACCTGTGCAGTGTACACACAAGTTACATGTGCACTCTTCGTGAAAATACTGGCGGAACACAGGTGAGCTGTACGCAACCTCTGAATACACAGATGGACCATCTCATCTCCACCCAAGCCAACGGTTTCCACTATATTTTACCGCCCTCAAGAGACCAGTCTACAACGTGCTGTAACTAGCAGCAATGTGTATCAACATCCACTGGCAGTGGTCAGTTTTAATCACGGGCCACCTCGTTTAGTTTTTGCAGCTTCAGTACCAAGACAGTGTATCGCAAATTGTCTTAATGCAGTTCTTCAGAAAATGTTTTGCACATCCGCTTCTTTGATTCAATCGCTCGAAATGTAGCAACAATTATTTTCTCCACTGAAACGGTTATCCAGTCGGTGCACAGGGCTGAAGTTTATACTCCACATTTTTGAGTGTCATTCAAATCTACCGTGTTTTGTCATACTTGACCAAAAGTGCTCTTGTCAAGCCAAAATGTTGTGGAGAAAATTATTCTCATGGTTGAATTACTCAAACGAAAACTCATAGTACATTGACTGAAGGCAACTTGCGAAAGTTAACTTTGGTTATGGTTAATAAACATAAAGGCCTCTTATCTCAAAGCTGTCTAACATTATGTAATCGGAAGATGCTAGCTGACCTAGGTTCACTACTTCCAACTTTCCGCCTGCCGCTTCGAAAAATAAATGCTCCTTCAAAGCGGCCACATCCCCATTAGGACAAGCTCAACAACCCCTTAGGCTGTCTTCGCCATGGAGAGCACAGTACTCGGGCTCGCAGCGTGGTCGCTGGATCAGCCACGTCGTTATGCAATAAAGTGCTCAACGAGAAGTGCGTTGTTCGCTTTCATTGGTCTGTGTATCAGGAGTGCATAAAGCAAGGCACCAACTTTACATTAAATTTTCTCGATAGTACGTTTCTTACCAGTGACAACTAGTTTACTTAACGGAATGCTTACTGCTGTGGGTAAAAGGTGACTTGTTTTATTCGTTAATCTGTTTTGAAATGCGATGCCAAGAATGTGTCTTTCGTCAGAAATCCCAACTTTGCAACTTTAAAGCCAATCTTAATACGCCAAGAAGACAGACGTTTACGATTAGTATTCATAGGTACTCATTAGTATCCAGTCTTCTTCTATGCCAGTTGTTTTGGCTAGCAAGTCTACCGTGCTCTGTAAAAGAACGTTGGGTTGTTCGCACATGAGAGTGACAAGTAAAAGGATATCCTTAGCTTTTCACATTTTTACCATAAATTACGCCAACCTCCTATTAACAGTTTTGGTGATAATCCCAATTAAAATGTCATGTACTCTGCTTCAGTGGGGGTGGGGCAAGTAATATTTAAACATGCCTAGCAGTCTGTGGAGTAAACTGGATCACTTCGAAAAGGGATATTCAATTCTGGTGTTGTTCAGCATAACCATTTGTTTCGCTAGTTACCTTGGTTCCCCAACCGTGACTCTTTTGGTTTGAGTAGCCCGACAACGTACAGCCGTGATTTTGTACGTCACACATCAGTGAACATATAAGCCTTCGTAGGCTGGGAGCTTAGCGCCATAGCTTGGCTTTGGTAGAGTTTTCAGACGTTTTTTGTTACAATTACATGCTGTAAAATCGTGAGTCCCCGGGTGGTTTGCTGAATGCTTGCACAGAGTATCGCTTCAGGTTGTTACCAATGCTCTTTTGATTTTGGCATATTAGTTAACTAGAAAACACTGGGAATCGTTCTACTATGCGGGAAAACAAACATGCGAATGAGAAAATATAATCCAGTCTACTAATACCAACCATAAACAATGTCTTATCTGTGGTGGGACGGTTAAGTATGGCCCCAAAACTGCTGTAGACCCGTCAGCCGGTAAGTGACAGTCATCACATCACAATTACGATCTGACGAAAATGGCAGAAGGGAATATTTTGCGACGTTTCATCAGTGGATAGCAATATATAAATACGAAATTCTAGGCATACGGTCAGGTATTCACAAAAGTAAACATGAAGACGTCGTACAAGTTCTTTGAAATATTTTCATAATCAGCATAGTGACCCAATGTTTTTGAACAATCAGTTAGTCAGGGTACACATAATCCTGTCCACGCTGTCGAATTGCTCTGGCAACAGCCACAAAAACCTGCAACTAAAATAATGCTTCTTCCCCGTGGTGCTCCCATACAGACCAACACTCTGTTACCGGCGTCTTCCTCTTTTGAGTCTGTTGGATGTAAATAACCGGGAGATGATTTGAATCGGAAGCAAATGAATACTGTCGAACTGAACAGTCATGGCCGAATCCTACCGTCTATGAATGCGAATAATTGATAAGAACAACTTAGAGCTTCGCACGAACTACTTAAAACTCTGAAAGAGCAGACGTCAAATAAGCGACACATTCAGTCATCAGATGTCTTGTAATTTTGCATGAAAACTTCTGTACATACTTAAAGATACGTGACTATATATATATATATACATATATCCCAAGCTGGGGTATATAATTTTTGTTTACGGAATAGTGTTCTTCGCGTTGAGTTTACCTTAAACCAAAATAAACCACAGTAAAAGCCTGGTGGTTCACGTGGCACAGACGCGGTCGTGTAAATACTTTATCTTCTTTTCCTTGTGAACGTCACTGAGCCTATAATAAAAACAGAGATCACAAAGTGCTCCTCTCTCTTCCTTAACCCCGGACGTTTATTCCACTTGACTAGGTGAGCTGCATGACTCATTTTATCCATTCGTTCAGAACATCCGGGTTTGCCCTTGTTAATGGTCACAGGTTAAACGTGTGTGAACTAGTTTGTTCAGATGCAGAAAGTGGAAATTTTCCCATCTCCCGGCCGCTATGAAATAGTCTGAGGCTAACATGCAGATTTACGTCATTCTGAATTTTAGATCGGTTAATTATAAACGGAATGTTCTGCGGAGTCCATGTGATGTTTTAATAGTTTCTGTGTAACGGTGGAATTACCTGCGGCCTCCTTACCGAGTTACTTTAAGAAGTACCTTACTTAATGTCTAGACGTACAAATGTAGACGTGGGTATCCACTATACTGTTTCACACTATCACCTTCTTGGCTGTACGTTAAGTACAGGTAAGTATTCACGGCCAGTCTAGGTGTTGTGCACACTTTACTCATAAATTCCAGCTTTTCGGTTGTACTGTCATTAGTCCTAACTTCTTGTTTGTGTTGTGACAGACAGTTCCGAAAATAAAAAGCTACACCTGCAGCAGTCAATTTAACCGTACGCCGTATGGGAGCTCGAGGGATATTAAAATTAACATGTAGAATTCTTTAAAATAGCTCAATACTCGAACGCATCTTTTTATTGACTCATGAATACAGCACAAAATCGCTTCGTCGTATGTGACGTAAGACTAAAAAAGCGCCTACCGAAAATTTGAACAAAACATTCAGCACACTCTCTTCGAACACCCTCTTCTCACATTTATGTTTCAACTTCTGATAGGAACCAATTGTTTTGAATGTATAAAGCAATTGAAAATTATCAATTGGTGCGTGACACTACTTCAATTAGTTAACCTGTAGGGGTCTAATTTGTCTGGTTTGTATTGATTGTACTACTATGCTATACAACTTTTCTTCATTGTCACGGTGTCAAAATCCGTCTTCACATTGTTAGCATATAGTTCAGTTATACAGGAAAACTCCATATAAGTACAATATACATTTTCTTTGTTAATAATAACACAGGTCATTAAGTACAACTCACATACAACCTCAAAACTGGAAGTCAAACCGTCCTTCATACTGTGTTATATGTTCGTTGATTAAGTTGAGAGTTAGAGAACGGTTATGCGAGAGTGTGAGTCAAGGGTAAATAAATTTCGCCCCAACTACCAGAGTGCGTTTGCCAATAAGAATGGTGACAGTGCCACTGACATCTTAGTTAACAACGTTGGTTTTCGGCACGTTACTATAGTAAGTCCATCATGTGCGTATGCGAATACGAGATCGTTCAAAAGTCTTTGCAAAGCTTCCTTAGAGTGTGCTACTAGAGAAGCATCATATGCGAAGAGAAGTTCTCTGGTCATTTGCACGCGGTATTCGGCCCCAGACCTTCTTGTCTGCCGCTGACGTCAATGCTCAGTTCCTCTAAGTAGCAGGGACCATTATGGGCGATGCTGCACTCTAATTTTCCTTCATGCACTTTTCCTGCGGCTTGTACGATGTCAAAGTATATGCTCTAGACCTACTACTGAATAGAAGTGGTATGAGTAGTATGTTACGAACACTCATCTTCACTGCACTTCTCAGTTAGGTTGAAGTTACTGTTTTCATCGAACCAACTGAGCATGGTTTGGATCAGTAGTAAAAACTCGGAGTTATCAGTGTGGGTTTGGGTGGGGGGGACGTGTGAGGTAATCGTGGCTGGGGGAGTTGTAGGGCCCGAATTAACTGTTTAGTGAATAGAGCACTGGGATACGCAATCTGTCAGCAAAAGATCAGGTTGCTGACAAACTCCGCTACCCGACTGTATCGCACTGGTTGACTGAGGTCTTATACACCAACCGCGATATACTAGACATATCTATTAGCTGACTATTCTCCACAAATTATTATACAGTTTAACTGGTGGTTGTCTTTGTGATTCCGGTTTCTATCCAGGTAGAATGATGCCCTTTAACTTGTTCGGACAGACGTCCATTCTTTCGACTACTATAATCTGTTGCCAACCGGTAGTAAGTCGAAGAATAAATAAGCAGCGTCTAGTTGTGAACAGGTAGCTTGTCATTTAGACCATTTATGAGCATAAGCATAGCAGCGAACTAGGTTCTTATTGACGAGGCCGGAAATGTTTGTTTCTGCAAGTAATGATGGCGTTGACCCATCTATTCATCGGTTAAATCTTCTTTGAGTTAGGGTGAGATAATCCTAGTTTTCTTTTCGGAACTATGAATAGGATGCTTAGCTGATGTGACGGCCAGGTTGAGCACAATAAATAACTGGATCCGGATAGTCGCGCTTTTACTGTATGTTTGGAAGAAAATGGCGTTCGACCTGTAGTAAGTTTCCTGGACGGACTTTCATGTGACGTGATGCCCATCAGTGAAGCAAATTCTGTGTGAGTTTCAACGAAACCAATTCCTCGGCTACTCTTCAGTAGTCTGAAATATTATTGGCTAGGTTTGGTAATCTGAGACATTTCAACCTGAGGTCCTGATCGCACGGGTATTGACCCAAATTAACGGTCAGTGCCCGTGCTTCCTACCGAGAGGATCGGGCCGCCTTATCAATGTACACCAGCTGAGGTGGCTGAACGTTCAGGCCTGATAATTCCGTCCTTACTAAGGTAAGGTCACTGGCGCAGTGGTCGACGCAGTTGCCTCATGAAAGCTTTCACATCTTGGTCGTGATGAAGATAAGCATTACTGGTTAGCAATAACGTGAACGAGGTTTCAATCTGGTACTTCTTTAGAACGAGACTAATCGGTAAGTCTATCCGAAGTCGTGAACTGCCATCAAGTGTGCATAAAGTCCAACTTCAAATCAGTCAAAAGCCCCGAGTATTCAGAATACCACAGAAATTGGTACATTGGCTAGTCCGTGTTTTTTCGAGGAATGTTTGAACTAACAGACTCATCAGAACTTCGGTACATACTCACTTGAGTGTATCCTGTTAAACGCCTCAAGTACACTGCTTAAATCCGCGTTGATGGGGTGAACAAAAAGCGTCGGCCATATACCCACGGTGGGGAAGAAAAGTTTGAATGTTAGCACACGAATCTTCACTTTTCTAGTTTCCTGTGAGAATATCAGTCAGGGGTGGACTTACAGGCAAGCCGATCGCTATGCCAACAAACTGTCAATGCATCCTCCCGTTAAACGTACAAGACTAAGAGCGCCCTTTTAAAATTTGGGTCACAAGATCAACTTTTGTGTGCAATTAATCAGCATACTCAAGGATAAAATAGTATGTCTCTTAGCAGGACGGCCGTGGGTAATGAAAAGATATCAAGTAAACATATGCATTGGTTTGTATTCTCTAGTCCTTACATAGTTTTAACGGATTTGAAGCTACCTCGTGGACTGCAAAGATGCAACTTTCGGTGGATCGGCTTCAGCTGAGCTCCCAGCCATTGTGCATCGAATTCCGCTTTTGTTGTAATTCTATCTTTAGTGTAGTTGCATCACAATCTGTTTATGTCATAATTCCATCCTTTATGGCTATCTTTAAACTTCTGGTAGAATAATTTTCAATGCAACCTCTTGTTCTACATTCTCTGCGTTTCAGACTTGTTTCATCCGATAAAATTCGTTTCATCTTGTCAACGTGATCAGACTCAGTTATCACAATTATCCCAACTCCTTTATCTGGCCCGGTACGCAAGACTTTATCAGTAACTTCAAACACGGAATGGTGAACTGGAGCGATAAATATATTGTGTATCACTTCTGACCTACGATTCGTCACCAGAACATACTTAAAGCATTCTACTTCCAGTGCTTACCATGCTGGAGGCTGTGTTAGTTGATTCACAAACTTCTCAAACTGGACATGCTTATTCCATACGAGCTGTGACATAAACTGAGTGCAAACATATAACACCCGGTTTGCTTCAGTGGTCGTTTGATATCGAGAGGAATGCGCCGCGGCCGTGATTTTTTTCTCGAATCTACTTGAGAGCTGTAATCTCCCAGCAACAGTACGTGGTCAGTGCTGGACATTCTTCTGATAACGGAATTCACAGTCATCGTCAGCATCATTTTCAGCCTTGATTCCCAACCGTGGGTACAATTGTTCGGGCTGCCGTTGGTCCTCAAAATAATTCACGAAATAGCTGACCAAAACAACATGTGCAGTTGTATATAGAAGCAAAATGCAGAACGAAAAATAAGAAAATAAGGGGTCAATGGAGCTTCAGGAAAGAGAAGAAAAGTCGGCAGCGGCGTAGGTACAGACTAACCAGTGATTGTGACACACCACTACGTCAGAATGTGCGGATGGTTGCGAAATTTCCAACCAGGCAGACCGCACCTACCAACCTTGCGAAGAATCCGACTCAAAGCCTTCTTAGTCTATGACGACAGCACCGTCTGGCGACCTTGCGGTACTTTCCAACCACCAGCAGACCCATCAGTGACAGACGTTGCGTCGATATACGAAGTACGCGACCCAGCCATTGAAGACTGGCCACGTTCGGCCCATGTGATGCCAACTACCTGGCAAAGCCAACGGTGGTCGAGTACCGCGAGTCTATGTGGAGCTTCCACACGAATGCGCAAGACTGTGTGCACGCGCATTTTAAACTATGTCTTTAGTTGAAAACTGGATGTCTTCGCGACCTCACAATGCATCACGTGTTTTCACTGTCCTCGGGGACACCTCGTCAGCAATATTACAAGCTACCTAGGTACATGAGGCGGTCGACAGTCCCCCAACAACCTACATGCAACAACACAGACAGAATCAGTGCAAACCCAACCTTGTAACAACATTTTACATTTTGGAGTTGTAAAGTGTTTGCCATAGAGGTCAGAAATCTCATTCAATCAGTTCGCAATGGCGTACACGTTTTCCGCAAAAGAACTAAGTAAAGCAGTATTGTCGGAATACTCAACATCAGCAGAAGCTTCACTTCGAGAATCCCAGAACCTCCCAGTGCTACTTTTAAAATAGTGCTTATCACGTAACCGAAAAGGAAGGAGTAAACCCAAACACCTCTCCCGAACAGCACTTGAAGTGGAGAACACCTGAGGTGGCTGCCCATAGATGCTCAATCCGTACTCACAATATGCGTACAACAATATCAGTAAAATAGCACATCTCATTGGGACTCCCCTACGATGGCGACAGCTCCAGAGAGCTTGTACAGCAACTAAATTTAAAGAAAATTTTGTGTACTACAACACCACAGGAAAAGGAGTGCCAGTGGTCTATTGCGTGTCACTAGAGTGAATGTATGATTGACACACATTCGACCAGGCCAGAAGCCTGGCTGTTTCCCATCTGTCTAGTTCTCTGTGCTTTAGAAGCCTCCACATTGAGACCCGTGAACATCCTGGATGATCTGGAGAAAAAATAATAACCTCTGTGGTTGTAACAAAATGTCCTATAACCTTTTGTGAAGATGGGAACGACGGTTGGTGTGTACAAACCAGGGGGCACCTCTTTAGTTTTTCATATAAAATGAAGGTGTCCGGGCAACAATCTCTCCAACCAGCATTGTAAACAACAGAAGAAAGAACAGCAGACGACACAGCGCGCATCAGAATTCAGACTCCACAGAGTGCTCGCTTGTTTGTCTGCAACAGTTTTGTTGTATACTCAATGCCTTACTAACTAAGCACTGTTACGCGAGCAGCAGGTTGATAGAGTATTATTAGCGTAACTGCTCATCATCTGACTCTGTCACTTTGACCTGTATGACATTCTTTTCCCGGTAAGACCGAAGTTCTATTCGGCACAGTCTTGCGGATCGATGCATTAAGTAAGCCTGACCACCACCTTTGGTTTCAGTCGATAAACTAACACTGAGAGTGTAGAGAGTTAGAATGTTCATTTGACCTTTGAAGGTTGACAAATGATACGGGTGAACTCGTTTTATGTCCAGTTTTGACTGTCCGGATGAGAACAGTAAAGAGTTTCTGGTTGTAACTTTAACTCTATGTTGTTTGGGTTCTTCTGGTTCTATACCTTTCTACTTAGTGCTTCTCTTTAAGGTTGTCATTCGGAAGAAGCAAATTCTCCGCCGTCATGTCAATATATGTTATCTTAGGCACATGAAGAGTGATTGCGGTCTTCCGTATGTTAAAAACTTAAGAAGATTGGTCAAAGGTACTAAAGAGCCCGGTCCCAACTTTCAAGTTGTTCAGCGAAAAGCTGACGAGTACTTTGGATACCTTGGTTTGTCTGGTGCATCAGTTCAGTCCGCATGTCGACTCAGCCCTCTAAGATCCGTGTACCCAGTGAAACAGGAATAAGGTGGCAGATCGATATCTAAGTAGTTGAAGCCAGCCCAACTTAAATAGGTTATAACTAACCAATGAGATGTGAAGGTTACGTTCACTGTCGAAGGTCACCTGAGTGCACCGTTTGCGCCAATCGACTAACGATTACCACTTGTAATTGTGCTTCCCGTGTTGATGCCATCACGGATAGCATGGACACTGGAGTGGCCTTACCAGCACACAGACCTGAGTGGAATGTGTGGGTACTCGGTGTCGCTCATTCTCCAGAATACCCCTCGACCCCGTTGATTTGCATCAGATGATAGTGGTACAGTACAGCTAGCAACATTTGGGCTGAAGGAGCTACCAGAATGGCATTGGGTCGACATTAACTCCGGCTCAGGGTTCCGTCCCATCTGGAAATTGCACTGTCCTACATTGTAGGCCTACCGCTATACCATACTGCGAGGGGTTGGGATTTTCCTCTTGCGTCCCAACATTCTGATTTTCCATGCTGCTAATCGTATAAAAGTAGGCTAAACGAAATGACAGTTAAAAAAACGTTTGAGTTACAATGAGCCGATTAGACTGTTATAGGCTCAGTGCACACGTTTAGAATTTCATTAAGAATAGAGCAGCTCTCCAGAATGTGTCGCAGTGTTTGAATACGTCACTTCAGCAACAAGTCAACAACTGAACCACACGGAGTTTACGAGTGAAAGTCAAGAAGGAATCATACACGGATAATGTCGGTGGAGCATCCGAAATACAATAATCCACAGTACAACGGAGATGGTTCCGTAATAAATATGACCTAGGCAATTCTATCAATCAGCACTGATTCAAAATAATCAGCAATGGTCCGGTAGGTGGTAAATTCTCCTCAATTAACAAAAGTTAACAGTTGTCTTGCTGATCACATAAGCTCTCTGTCGAAGCTACAGGAGCAGTAGCAATGACGGAATTTGCAGTGGGGCTGTGGCATAAGTCCATAGTGGTCAAGATTGAGTTGCACCAAATCCGTGTGTTTGACACATCCCCGTGAAACATAACATATTTCAGCAGTATCAACTAAACGCCTTCCACCATCGATGTCTCAGACGAGTCCTACGCCGCATCTTGCGGGATCGATTTTTTAAAACAATCTTCTGGAATGATTAGGCCATCTCTTCTTCTCGCCCTGCCAAAACAATAGAGCTTGCGATGACTGACAAGGTGAGACAAACAGAAGAGTGTTGACCCCCATAGATTATGAGTTACAACGAGCAGGCTATTGGTTTCTAACTTGTTCTACGGGAATATCTGAGAGCTCAATGTGAGTATTGCTGGCATTAAAACGTCAACCTGGTAAGCTGTGAGCGCAGATCGTAACAAGTAAAGGCTGATCAGAAGAGGAGGAGCATCCAAAGACTGCTAAGAGATGGGTTAGCGGTGGGAAGTGTGAAGGGAGCTCAAGTGATGGATTGTGTCAGAGACGCAGCTGAAAATAGCTTTCACATGCAATGATTACAACAAATTAGGTCCTTTCAGAATCTGACTACACCAACAGCATATATTGTAGTGCTACGCAGATGAACGCACTGGTCCACTGTCTGCATAAATTTGTCGCTGTTCACTCTGTTACGCAGCCTAATGTGTACGCTAAACGATTAGACATACGTCGGTACGTACCGAACGGCCGATTTGACTAAGGCTGTAGGTCGCACATTCGTTCCATAACTATGTCGATACATCGTTGACCTCATGCAGGCTGTCCAGGTGGTCTGCAAAGTTCAGGCCAATCAAACCGAAATGGTTAGACAATCAGTGCCAGCCGGTACAGAATCGATTACGGTTAGATATCGTAGTCCGAATGTATGTTCACACTGTGCTGGGATACTCTACTCCCTCTATCTCCTTTGATACAACTGGCAAGACCCCTTTTCGAAAATATAAAAATCCCGCCTCAATTGCGAATTTGGATTACGAAATCAAAAGACCGGTTTTGCGAGATGGTAGTACCATTCCGTATGTTCTCGTCAGCTGCTACACATAACAGCGGTGAAAATCAAAGATAGTTAAACGAATTAAATCAATTTAATCTACACATTAGTCAGTCGTTGGTCATAACCATGGCAGACAAAGGTTCAAGGTCAGCAGGTTTTACACGCACGGCAAGTGGCGCCTCAAGGATGACAGGTTTATGATGACGCATCAGCACACCGAAAGCGCTTGTCGGGTCGACCACATGGCCGGTTTCCAACAGGTCGATCGAGAAAGCCAGCTTGCGCTGTTTGGTGGGGTCGCGTCGGGTCACGCTACACATTAAGTCTTCGAAATATTCGGGGATGTTTTCCGTCATCCTGAGGCACAAGGATCAATCAGTTCTGCCAGTGTAAATGTCACCGCAGCTGCAGGTGAACTGTTAAATACAGTGTGAAGTGGATAGATCTGGTACCCGCGTTCATTTTGAAACAAACAGTAATAGCAGTATCATTGTCAAATCCCACATCACAAAATCACAGTCATACCTGAAACATCACCGCCGCTATGACGCTTTGGTGCTTTAACCCCCAGAACACTCATCATATATATTGGTGACTTGTCATTTGAAAGCCTAATATTGTGACTGCCGGATGTCGACGCATACCACATAACAACCTTCCTCTTTTGCACGATCTTGCATTTGTGGGTTGACAGTCAGCTAATTAAAAATGGACGACATTAAACGACTTTTCACCATTGATTGTATATGTACAAATCGCCAGAATGTATATACTAAATATTTTGCGCACTTCGCGCATCATGAGCCTATTGTTCTATTGACGGTTCCACTGCTGCCGTCGCTGTTCGTTGTCCGGACTGTAGGCCAGCGGAAAGATTGCCATGGCACCTGCAGAATATCCTTGGTAAACTGACCAATGAGTACGCCGAACATGGCCTGAGTCGAGCCAGCGCACACGGAATAACAGACCACCTTGCGGACTGAATATCCGGCATGTAAGCCAAACGCCATGGTTGCGAACACGAACATGCCTTGCGTGCATGCGCTATGCATTTGAGCGAGCAGGGGGTGGTGTTGATTCGGGTGTGACAGACCTAGATCGTTCAGCGTGGTACAAACACACGCTAGCCTGTGTTGTTGCGTTGACTGAATGGACAGGCTAAGCGTCAAACGTGGTTGTGCATGCATCCATCGCGTTTAACGCTACGCCTGCGGCATTCATTCGCACATGACGAGATTATGGTCCTGGCTAAGTGCGTGCGTATGGACGTGTGCTGTCTTGCTTTGTATGCCCCCACATGAAGGTCAGCATACGACGCAGTGTTAGTCAGCCACAACGGCACTAGGACGAGTGGTCCGAACGGTCGTTTTCGTCCCCATTCATCCCGTAAATCCAACCCTCTAGGATATAGAGATCGATTATCACGATGACACTGGATAACAGCAACCAGCACCTTCCAAACCATCAAGACCGAAAGACCATGATTCCTGATCTGGGTCTCGAGCTCGTGGATGGTTCGCACCCGAATGGCACATTAGAGCTGAGAAGACCAAGTTCTAACAGTGCCAAGATTCCAAATGATTACAACGCAACCTGTGGTTTTCATTCGTTTTCTCCAATACCCGCCCCTGCGGCAGATCGACATTCCGCCCCTGCCTCCACTACGAAATCATTTTCCCATCCGTCTACTCCTAACGAGTCTCGCAGTGATAGTGCTTTGAGTTATAGCAGTGGTAAGTTAAAACAATGTTATACGGCTAGTCTGCTTTACTGTCTATTTGTTGCAAACAGTTAGGATGAGTGAAACTAGTCTGACGGTACGGAACATCGTGATCCCCGTAAGACCCTGAACTATGAATTAGGTAACAGTGTGGTGCGGGAATCAGCGTACATGTCGCTTATTTTTGTATTCTTAATAGGGACCACTTGAAGTCCAAGAAGTAAGCCAATCTCTGGATGTGCTACGCTATGTCTGTCGTTTTAGTGCTATGGTTTGCGAAGCGGTCACTGTCGCACCTGATTTATTGTTACCGGTGCCTCTTATATTTTTATTTGTGGACACACACAGGTCCCCCAAGTAACAAGCAATAGATATGCAACACTGCTAAGGTTCCCGAGCCTGGCTGCCTGATCTGCGGATCAGACAAGTAGAAATCCGCAGCTCAGTTTGAGTCAGCCACCGCGGCTAGACAGTTAAAAGTTCAAAACGTGTTCTTCAGGGTGCTGCTATGAGTTTTTACCATTAGGCATGCTCATTTGACCAGACTAAACACATATATATGAAAATCCATCTTGTTTGTAATCATTTATCTTGATTACGTTACGTTAATTGTCTAGTTGGCATCACGTTCTGCTTGTTTCTTTTGTTCCGCGGTGTACTGCAGCATTTGTAATTAACCTGCGTCTCATGTTAGTTTGGGACACACACTTCTGAGATACCAGAAAAAACACGAACTTATAACTGAGTTTTGGTGCCGTTATGACTTAACTTTCTTCTCTCGTTCAGTACTCGGCCAAGTTTGTAACAGTTACTTGTAATAATCGGTTCATATCCGCTCGTCTCTTTTATGCGCCCACCCATCAATGCGCAAAATTAAAAAAATATGTGTAAATATAAATGCTGTGGTCATTTGTTATGGGTGCTCAACTTACACCGACCCACCTCCTTTACTGTTTATCTGAATCCAAAATTAAGAAAGACGTCAGACACTGACGTTGAAGTAATCTTGGTTTGGACTGCACTAGGTATAGGCTGCCAGCAATATTAAGTGCACTAGATTCAAATTGTTTGGATTTTTATAGAGGTATACTCCTTACCGGAAACAAGACATCAGTATGAATGAACGTGATGAGATTTACCAGGTAACTGAACTCTGCATTAGGTTTGGGCACAAATGTCTGGGTGTGCCCGTAAACAAACGGGCATTTTTTGAACTATCCCAATTAGTATGGCTAATAGAACCTGTGCCGGACATAGGATGTCACCACTTTCCCGTTGTCACATCAATTTATAACTGAGCTTTGCTCTCTTTGGCTTACCAACTACATTTCAGGGCACGTCAAGCTGGCTTAAAATATTTTTGATTTTTCTCTCAATCCAGATCCGCCCATTGAAACAGAAATCCCGGGTCGGCTATATTGATTGTCACTTAGCTGGAGCATTTACATCCACGTACATTAATTTGACACTGAACATCTAGTTTAGTCATGACTGCCACTATTCACATTTGTCAGCGAACTGCTGAATTTCCGGCGTAGGAACCCGGGGGCCGAATCAATGCAACTAACCATCACCATTTTCTACCTATGGACCGTTTATCGTTGCTGATCTGTTGGATTACATCACGCTTACATCGATCGTCTGACACCAGTAAGCTGATGAAGCAGAGCAGAATTGATAAGCAGCAGAATAGCTAACCGGAACCAACTTAAAACGTGACGTCTCGATGAATTTTCATTCACCGGATACTTTTTCCGACGTCGTGATAAGACTGCCATTCAGATCCAATCGTCACGGCAGCGTAAAAATCACCGGGGATGTGCTTTTAGTCCTGGATAAATTTCATAAATTAATAACAATGACCCCAACACTTGGGTGCTTCTGTGTATAGCTAGGGTTTAACGTTTGCGCACTAAGTCGAACCAGCAACTGAATGACCTGTCTAGCCACACCTAAACTATGTGACCGAGACCAAACTAATTCTGTCGACCAGCTTTGCTACTAATGAACTGTGGAATTGCTCTACGATACAATATCACCTTTTCTGTCTATTTTGTTCCTCTATGCCTCACCTTTGGAAAACGACCATAATAGCATGAGTCCTATAGTTTTGGTACTGATCTTCACAATTTTGGATCACACCTTTCAGCTTCTCTGTGAGCTTTCATACCTTCCCTTTATTATGTAAAATGTATCCAACCTGTTTTATTTGTGCTTCATCTTAATACCATCAATTTCGAATTCTGTTTAGTCCAAGAAGACAATTTAGCGGACAACGTGTTGAATTGCCCTGCTACTAAGACTACGCGGCCTGTGTTTAGTGTAATAAACAGAAGACTTTCATCTTACCGAGGCTTTAAAAACAGCTGGTACTTATTTTCGACATTTCGGTGTGACTTGGCTTAGTGATTGTCGCTATTTTTTAGGTCACTTAGTATTGCCGTTTATTTCAAACCAAACAACTAAAACCTTCGTTCAGGGCACTGCAGGCTGGCTCAAAATGTGTTCACTTATCACTTAGCTGGAACATTTACATCTAATGAGTGAGGCGACCTAAGTTTGGAATGAAATTCCCGCTGGTTTCGATACCATATGAAGAGAAAGACAAAGCATCTCCATGCTTTAGGGACTTTATTTATATCGGACAGCTGAAAGTTATTCTCCCATGACATCTATTTTACTCTACGTATACCTTCACACGTGAACGCGTGTTTTTCAAACCTGTTCCGCGTTACCACGATCTAATGCTCGGCAATGCAACTGTTCTTACCGACTGTGTTCACTAGTCATCATTAGATACTAGCCTAGAAGAAAACGCCGTGAGTGAAACTTTGGGATCTCAGTTTTGTTATACAAATTCAATGTGTGAACATTCTTAATGCCTGAACTTTCGCGAGTGCAGCGACGCCTTTGATACGTGCATTGTTCTGTTCTCCAAGTTCTCCCAGTAGTTAGCAAATGTGGATTCCAGCAAGCAAACAACGGTGGGTCTTCACCTCACCTATTCAGGCCTTCGACCCTTTAATTCCCATATTCTAAGACGCAGTAGTCCACTACCGTTCAAAGCAGCTGGATACAACCGAGTCAAAAGTGTCACTCAAAACTCCTTGTTCTACGAGATGGTACCGACTGGTCTCCAAATTTACAGTTCCACTGCATTTTCCTCACATTTACCTGTCTAAATTTGTTCTTGTATTAGTACCCCTATTCAACGGTAACTGTGTCAGGTGGAAACCCGTTAGTATGTACACGACGGCGGGAATTTTACTGTTGTGACGGAAAAACCGAATTCCTGATCAAACGTTGTCCGATTTTCTTTTATCGGTTTAATAATTTTGAGACCAGTTGTGCTTGGATTAATATAATAAATCTAACCACGAACGAGCGTTATCGACATGCTTATATTGATGCATACCTTTTGTAACACTCATAAACCGCCGTTTTTGCTCTCGCTTTATTTTAGTCGTCTTCGATTAATATCAAAGTCAGTCAAGTTTGAGTTTCCCCTACTTTATGTGTTCTCTAACTGCCTGGAAACGTTCTTCTGAATATAATACAATGTTCTAGGCTGCAAATTCATTTCTATGAATAGGGCAGAGAGGAAGGCAGTCTTGGGTTCCATCTGCGTTAGCGAATTTAAACGTGTTTTGAATGACCATGTTCAATTATTATTATTACATAATTGGGCATTTTTGCACACCGGAGTAACGTGTTTGATCGTCTGACCGCCTTTAAGGCAAAATCCTTTTACTGAACTGGAACCGGTGACGTGAGCTATTTCATGTCCGCCAGGATTCACCTGTTAAGCATCGTTCATTCAACCGCACGCTGACAACAGTTTTATCACTTTTGATTATATTTGGTTTTGTTTTAGTGCACCTACTGCCCCGTTAGTTCTCTAATTCTTTTGTTATCCATCAAAACAGTCATTTGACGGAAATATTATCCATGGTCATTTTATGGTATCGATCACGCCTTGGGTCGAGGAGAGCCAGTGAACAGTCCTATCGTCCTAACGAAACTGGACCTTGACGCAATGTGTGAGCTTGTGCATCTCGGTGACCTATTGGGCTAAACTGGACGGTGTGGCGTCCACACCGACAGTCACTCATGCCAGGCAGACCAATAGGTAGAGGTCTGATAAACCAGTCTCCTGATCCTCCAGGTTGGGGATTGGAAGAAGGTTGGCATCTTCTTTCGGAAAACGTACCAGTTCTGGTACGCTGCCACCCACCCGCTGCCTTGCGATATAGGCTTTTGAGCCAAAGGCTTTGGTTGAGAACCCTAATCGTTCTCCTGTCTACGTCTGGGCGCCCTGGCAATGTCTCAGTCCACTTACATGTGACAGTTAAGCATCATTGAGAACCACTGATGTATTGCTGTCCTTGACGATGACGTTGCTTAGAATGTGAGCTAACTGACCTATATGTTTCACTCGGATATGTTTATTAACGCCATCCGCTACGAGATTTAATGGATTACTTACGTGTGGGTCATTTGATCACTTAACAGCTCAAAGCGGACCATACCGCTAGTAGCCATTTTCGGTTAATCACAGTGAATATAATTTGTCAGAGGTTAAAAAGTCACTTATAGTGATTTAAGCACTAAATAATTAACCTCTGACTAATGTGGTTTCATAAAACTAATGCTTACCGAAATGTGTAACTGAAGCTGGCTTTCGCTTACTTTCCAGGCCATTGGATAATTGGCATTCAGATGCAACCTACAAACAAGGTCAAGTATAAGCAATTTTTTAAGTGAACTGGTCTGCTTACTCCACAGATTTGTAGCGTGGTGTTCAATCTTACAGTACACAGTTGCCAGTCCGCCCCTCTTAACCTATACGATAGTTCAATACTTCTTTCCTTGTTCCTTCACTTCTCATCCGGAATCATTTTAAATACGACGCACATTCCATTCCTTCGGCTGACCTGACCCCTGATTGTTAGGGCGTGCAGCCAGCCCACTTCGCACACGTTGGTCTTTATGCGTCACCCAGTCACCTCTTTGTTCCATCCCTGACCTGAAACCTCTCGTTCCCTCGGCGTCCTCTGACTGTCGGCCCTGCCCACGCTTTCCGCGTGTGTTCTGGTCGTGTTTGCTAGCGTGTGTTGATCAACTCGCTCCACATGAGGCCAACGATTTGTCCTCAGTTGCCTTCACGTTCTGCCGTACACGAAAACCGATACCACATTTTGTGAAGTGTGTTTGTGTGTGAAACACATTGCGGGTCGCCATTATTGTCGGTTCTTGATCTACTGTCATGACGAACAGTGGTGCTTTGTCTCCTGATCTCTGTTGGATGAGACTACGCTATTCATTGAAAACCTGTCCCCTAACTTATCTCTAAATCTCGCGACAATTTGATTCTGCTACCGTCGACGCTTGCGTGCTCGGTGCATTCTGATTACAAACAGGCTACTGTGAAAAAGCTACTTCAAACCCAGGCTAGGACTCTATACGTAATGTTACCTTCACGTATGAGATCATGTCGTCCGATTCTATTGAGGTAATCAAATTCTCATTATGCATGTTCATGGAAAGCCACGCACGATCAACTGATATGTCCCGGAAATGTAAAGCAGCATTTTCCCGAAACAAATTTTAGTAGAGCTATCAAAAACGTAAATGCGCATTTACGTTTTTGACTGCACTACTAAGATATGTCCCAGTCTTAACAATTCGAAATCCGATCTCCGGTTATTTTCATTATTCTTGCTTCGTCACAATCAACTTAATTATAACTCATCTGTAATTCAAAGCATCACATAAATTCAAGCACCTTGTGGTGTCCACACTGAAAACTTAATCTTGATAACTACGCATCTATTGTTTTATATTCCCGGATGGCCCAGAGTACAAGAATCTATTTTGAAGCGCACTGGAAATCAGTCAAATGAAGAAGTTTGTATATCACTGTTCTGAAGTAACTAAACACTGGTAGCTGGAACTATTTGCCTGTAGCGCGCAAGTGCGTTTTTCGGATAATAATATCTGCATTCACCTTTCTGTTTATACCAGCCTCTGAAGTCACTTTCTGCTGACACAACTTTTGACGCCAACCGGACTCATGCGGGAACTTTCCGTATAGTTTTTTTAGTCACAGACCACGGCAAGGAACCAGAAACTCCAGAAGGATATCCAAGAGTGACAGATAAATGGATGCACACGACAGGGAGTGAAATATTCCAATAGTAGTGTACATCAACGGATTTCCTGACTATTGTTAGACATTTGTCGTAAAAACAGCCGGTCACTGGTACTGCTCAAACAATGCTCGATCCTCATTATTGCTTTCTGTTCTTTAGCGACTACACTGAATTTCGCATTTTGAAGATTGCTATACGCAAATGTCCTTGACCAAGTGTTCACATAGGTTCAGATGCCGAAACTTAGTGTGGGACAGTTTGATGGATTCAAGTATCAAATAATTCAAGCCTACGGGTTCTGGGTCACAAAGGTTTTCTTGAACCTGCCAGGATGGTTCTAGGAGCCATAATGTGAAATAGTTGTTTTGTAAACCCAGTAGTCCATGTAACACACTGCCGACCGCCAAGTGGCGGTACAACCTAGGTTGTACAGGGTTTCACATCCGTTCGTATGTATGTACATCGACATTCTTAGTTTAACACCCATGCGTCTTCTGTCTTTTCTTTGTTCCCTTCCATTTTTATCCTCACAGAAGATCGAAAACTGTTTGTGGGTATGTTAGGAAAA
>JTDE01001274.1:58646-72056 GCA_014338405.1 Paragonimus skrjabini miyazakii
TCGTTCGCTTTTCGAACCGTTCGGAGTCATCGAGGAGTGTACGGTGCTCCGTGACCAGAATGGAATGAGCAAAGGTTAGTTATGTCAAACATTCATACAGGTGACTCACTGTTTGTGAGTTGAATAACTATTAGGATACTGTTAGTACCAAATTCCTTAGGGAGTGGGACGAAACCTTTTTGGGTTATGGTATCGATCATGTCTTTGCAACGCCCTTGCTTAGGTGCCGTTATTTTTAGCTCACTCAGTATGTTCAGTCTTCGGATGATGTAGATGAACCAATACGGTTATAAAGCAATAAGGTTATTCACAGCTCACCTCACACTTAGCACCAATTACTCATGCGTTTCCAGCACCGATGCCAAGATAACATTGTTGGTAGCTATGTCACTCGAGTTGACTAGATACAGACTTTGGCTACCAGCTTGTTCTTTTTAAGCAATAATGTGGTATCCGTGGTACAAGTGGTCCAGTTAGCCACAGTATAAAATACCGTGCTTTTATTTGTAGTCAGAAGTTTTAGAATCATACCCTTATAAAATCAAGTTGAGCCCCACGAAATGTTCGTCGCTGTTTGTACCTCTGCCGTCTATCTAGTGTCTTCTAAATTAATACTCACTCCGTTATTTTGAAGACATACTAGTGGGCCCTGTTTCGTTGGAAAGGATCACTTAATGCCTACTTTTACATGTCAGATCAGCCAATGTCCATGCAATTTAAACTCCTTTTGAAATTTGTCCCTTTTTTGTTGTGGTATAATATTCTGTCATTTCCAGTTAGATGATGGCGGTTGACCTCTGATATCCGTTAACCTGTGTGACAGTTTATAACTGGTCTCACCGGTTTTGAATCGTCTTTGTCATACATTCGGGGTCGATGACGATGGTACCGGCTGTCAACATATACTACTATCTAGGTTTAAACAACCCCATAGAATCTAGTCTGCTTACGAGCTAGTTCGTCACAACAACAAATATATTGTGGTTTTAAAATTGGGATAGATTAACTGTTCATTCGTGCCATCAAATGGTCTGTGGGTATACGCTGTTTTAGGTAGTTTTGTTGTTTCTGTAAGTCACTATATAAACCTTCGATGCGTATCTGAATTTGTTCCGGTTATAAATACTTTCCATTTCTCTTTCCTCCGCTTACTAATATAATACCTTGGAGCCAAGAAAACGAGTATCCGATTATGCTCTAAGTGTAGGCACATCGAAATGCTTCGAATAACGCACTCTCGAGTTTGGACCTGAAGCTACTCTGCCTTTGAAACAATTAACACTGGTGTTCTCCCATATCTCGCTGCTAAACAGTGCAGTAGATCAGCGGTTTCTTTTCAAAACCACTTTCACGCATGCAAGCTGGACTTTTCGGGAATGATACTAGAGACTGTATACGTTTTACATATCAGCATTTGTTTTCACTGATTACTTCAGATGCTGACAAGAGTGTGTTTTGTAATGCCGTGTTTGGTTTTCCGAAACCAACTAAGTGCTCGAATGTCACTGTGCCAGACATTACTACCTGGTTGCTCTGTCCCAAGAAAATTTATTGAGTGACATACTTGGTCTACGAACGTGACGCACTGATAGTTGGGCTTGACGGTTACAAGTGTGCGCACTGTACGGGTTCTATATGCAAATCTAAGAACGTTAGCACAGAAAGCGGCAACATATTGTTCATTCCAACCGTAGATGGGGATTGACCTTATAGCTGGCACTCTCTAAGAGGTAATCTTCAGTTTCGGCACAATAGCATAGACTCATGATTACACATACTTCGTTTTCTCATCAATCTAACCTCGACAGATCTTTGAGTCGGGAGGCTGAGGAAACTTATTCAAAGCCGCCAGAAAATCGTCTTTACACTCAGTCAATGGTATTTTTATACTTGAGGCCTTCTTTGGTTCGGCATCCGGTTATGTGTTCTTGAGCACCCTCCCACTTGAAATTTAGGTGATCTATCTAGATGTGTTGAAAGGTTTACTGTCTCATTTTGGAGCAGGCTGCTCATTCATACTTTCCTGTCTTGAACACTGCGCTTCGAATGGCGGTTACTATTCTCAAAGGTATCTACCGAGATTTCGCCAGTCTCAGAACGTAACCTCCGGAAGGTGATATACTGACCGACGCCGATTATACAGACTACGTCACATTACTCATTTGTGCAATATGTAGGTCATTTAGAACAGTTTATCTGATAGGGCTGGTTTGTGCTGTCTATACCTCTAATGATCCTAACACGATAGTGAATTTGTACCTGTCTACTTGGTTGCTTCAAACAGGTTGTTCGAGTCTGCTGATGATTTTTGGGGCCTTCATACTGTCATTTGATCGGTTTGCAATACGGATCCCAACCACTCATTTTTCCCGATTAGATATGCGATTTATAACCCCATCGATCTCGCTCTACTACGCTGTAGCTTGTTCTATCATTGTGGATGATACCTATAATCCTATGGTTTAGGGTCTAAGTTTTTCACGCTGGTAAACTTGCGTAAGGTTGGCTGATGATGTAACTGACTCCGCAGGCCATCCGCCTGTGGTTGGGGAAATCCACAGTTTACGTCCACCAGTTGAAGTAATAGTAGCGTACACGAAATGTGTTCTGGATCAAGTGCTTCGTATTTGACTAGAGTGTTCGCCGCACCGCGCACAGATCAGCGTGGTCATTATCGGTTGGTAGACTTCGTAAGTTTGCCAGCCAACTGTCTGGACATAGGTTCTGAACGTCTTGGATGTTCCTCCGGACAGAGTCGAAAGTTGCCATCTGCTGGATTACGGACCATTGTCCTGTTCATCTATCTAATGGGGAGTGTTTTAAAACAGTGAAAATCGATTGCCAGTTTGTACCAGTAGCGTAAACCGTTTCCCCATAAATTTTCATTTCGTTTTTTGTCTTTTCGACGGTAGCCAGTGGCCGTTATACCAAACGGTTCGCCTCAAAGTTGAAAATCTATCTGTTTACCTGTACGTTCACGAGCCGTCGTTCGATTCTTATACGACGAAACCACGGTGTTTAATGAATTGTACATAAACTCTCAGCTAACGAACGCCAGGCGTGTGTTTATTGATTAACTTGTAAACAGCTTTAATAAAGGTCTTTTAAAACTGGACGTTGTTGAAAACAATGGGAAGAAGTTAATTGTTTAATTATAGCTTACTGCAAATAGGTCGGCATAGAGATGCGTACCTGTCAGAGTAGGTCATATGTTTATCCAATCGTGACTCTTACTACCACATTATGTTCTTTTCCAGGCTGTGCCTTTATCAAATACTCTTCCCAGTCCGAAGCGATAGCAGCCATTGAAGCCTTACACAACAGTCAAACTATGCAGGTCAGTTGTTCAATTTATGGCACATTTACGGTTGTTGCTTTCTAGGCTTCGAGGTATCGAGGGCATAGATTCAAAAGGTTTAGTTTTCAACACTATAAATGGCTAAATCTATCCGTTCGACCAAGTAACATTCGAACATTTGTGAGCATAACAATGCTTCTCACCTGGTTGCTGTATATTACAATTACTGAAGAGGACCTGCTCCGCCCATTTGGAATTATCAATCAGCGTTATACTACAGCAAACGATTTGAAGTTTCTGATGACCGCTTTATGCCTACTAGCGGTCAAGTTGTATTCACTTCACTGTACCGTGCAAGACTGATTTACAGAACCGGATGAATCAGGGGCACCATCTTGTTTAGATTCAAAGGTCAATAAGCAACTCCACGTTAGCAGTTGTGAGACATGTGACTTCGTCTGTTCCAGTTTCTGCCCGAACTTCCTCGAATGTTGTTGTCCAGGCGCCAACAGCCTGGTACTTTAAAGGCTGCATCATCTGGTAGCGCGCATAAGTGTTATGCAGTGGTGACAACCTTTACTAAAAAATCCAAGCTTAGACGCATGCCGTTTGTTCATACTAATGTAGAGTCTAATCTTGTCCAGTCTATTTCATTGTTGGATCATCACGTACCGTCAGTTTGGTACTCTTACGCACCGCATATGTTAACCGGATGTACCTAATACCATTGACAAACAGCGAACACAGATAATGGACCGCATTGACACAGTCGGAATCATGCAGTTTACACCAGTGTCCAATAATTAGTGAACCTATATGACTTTATATGTATAAGTTAATCACGATGCGTGTTCATTTCTTTCGAGATTTCATGTCATTGGGAGATAACTGACTGAGCTAGTTAATGTTTTACCTACATGATAATTTAGGTTTTCAGAATCATAAGCTAGTTGATTTACACGCCGTTTTACGACTAACTTATGAACCTATAAACATACAACTGTCCAAACCAAATCTCTAAATTCATTCTCCATTATCCTGTTTGCTTTTGTATGCTTGTTCCAAATAAGGTAAATTGAGTTATCATCAAACTACGTTCTTCCATTCTTCGCTAGTATCATATGGAAAAGAGTTCGTCTGTTGGTTGCAAATTTTGTATGAGGAACTAATATCCTCCTCTGTTTCATAGAATAATGCAAATGAACCTGAACTCATTTGCCCAGCACGTTCATCATGATAATGAGTAAACTATTTAGAAAGTCCTCAAATCATTTAGTCCGCGATGAATTTGTCATACACAAGTGAACTGTTGGTAAATTATCAAAAGTAACATTTACGGAAAGAGATAAAGCCATTAACAAAGTAACGGCAGCCAGACCGTGCAGTGGGAACGAAGCATGAAAGCCTGACCTAAAACCTCGGTCATTTAGGTTATGGCAATTTACGGGATAATCAGTTTTCTGTACATCAAGTTTTGTACCCTCTCAAATTAGTGTCGAAATCTAGCCATGCTCCGTCGTTAATCAAACAACTGACCAGGCTTGCTTACATCCCCGTTATAGCAGTATCACTATAGGAAATAGCATCAAGAACAATTTAGACAAATGCCAAAACTAGATAAAATCCACATAACTATTAGGAAAGGATTTATTGCGCCTGTCAAGTACTGACGGTTGACAATGGACTGTGAAATAACCGGTGGATAAGCGTAGTTTCAGCAGTGACCTGCGTTAACTACTGTGAATCAATCCTGGAGACTTAACTTTTATCAAACTGGTAGCTTTTTAGATCCAACAGCCAATTCGGAAGATCGGCCATCTCAACTGATACCTTTTGCTTCGTTTTTTTCTCGTGTAGTGGGCCATAGCACCACTTGTCGTCAAGTTCGCCGACACTGATCGTGAGCGCCAACTGCGCCGACAGCAACAACAACGACAGCAGCAACAACAACAACCACCGTTTAACGCACTAACCATGGGGGGCGCTGGAATCGCACCCGTCAACCTGATGAACAGTCTGGTTCAGTCTAATTTGACTAACGGGGTGACTTGCTTGCCCCCTCAAGCGACCGTTGGGACCGTGCAACAGCAGGCTCCACCTACTCAGGTTGCGATGCCAACATGTATAACTCAGGCAGGCCAGCCTTCACAAACTAACTCGGCCGCTGTCGCGGCTTATCAACATGCTCTGATGGCGGCTGCATATCCCACACAGCAATTTGCGACTTCTCCATTGACTGTGAGTTGTGCAATGTTGCTTATCCTGGCTCAGTGTGTTCAATTCTTGGCTGTACATTGACGACCGTGTCGTATTTTGTTAACCTTAAGGAAACCAGTTTGTTTCACGGCTGTTCGCTTACTCGACATTTCCTTTATTCTTTACAGCGTTGGTTAATCGGATCTCATGCGTAACATGACTTGTGGGAACACGTAGACGAGCACGGAGTATGTAACTCCAAGCGCTTCGTTTGGAGTGTTGGTTGTCAATCTGTCCTTTCTGACTAGCCGGTTAGCACATGTCATTGAATCAAACAAACGTGCACACAACTATATAAATACACAGTACATATTTTATCTGTTGAAACGGCCGGCCATCGCTGCGTTAAGCTACCCATGTTTGATCTGTCGACTGGTTTTTAACAGCATCCGGTACACGAAATGAAATCGTTTCGTTCAGTTATTGCTCGTACGATGAATAGATTCTGTGAATCAAATCAATGGAATGGTGGTCTGTAATTAATTGTTATGGGGTTATTTTATAGTGCAGTTTGATAAGAATGCCTCTGGGTGTATCATCCATTTACAGAATACATTCAAAACAATGGTTGTGATGGTGTGTTCAATCAGCGGTGAAACGCACCATCAGCTCATATAGACCAGCCCAAACAATAACGATTTACTCACCAACGGAACGTCCACAAATAACAATCGACGTCCGTCAGCTAGGAATTTTCGTCAAGCCTCTGTGCATATTAGTTGTCTAGTTGGCCTTTCTTCCTGCTTTTCTCTGCACAACCACAATGATAAATTTCTGGTATATGTGGTTGCAAAAATCGCGGATGTGAATGCTGTCTTTCTAGCTATAGTCCCGTATATGCGACAGTAGTCAGTCCAAAGGCACTGAGCCAAAATTGCTCTATGCTGGCTACCGATATGACTAGCTATTCCAAGGACAAGGCGAAAACGTCATATCGTTTCCATTTCATTGGTCACTCTTCTAATGTATGCAGCTATTTGAAATCAACACAGAAGATGCTTTATTATCTCAAATCCACCTCCGAGACTAGTGGACTTTACCAATTCGTTTTCGTAGGCGTAACGGAATGCACACATAACAAATGACTCGGCAAAGTCGATAATATTTTTGAGTCATCCTCATGACCTGTGCTTTTAGGAGAGACGCTATTATTCTTCGACGTCAGTTATTCTCTGACTAACCTAGCTTGTATGTAACATTGAAAATACCTTACGTCCTACCACAAGAATGCATTTTTCAGTTCTACGTGAAGTTGCATCCGTTTTTTATTGCTCGATTAGCATCCCAGTTTTATACCGAACACAACTGTGGCTGTCAATTCGACTACTCTACCGATACAAAATTCACCTGCATCTCAACTCTCTCAGCATCAGCCACAGACACACCAGTCGCAACAACAGTCCGCTTACTTGAATCCAATGACAGCATTTATGGCCGCAACTGCAATACAGTATACGAATCCCGCTCAGTTGACCGGAGTTAACCACCTGCAGAGCAGTCGGCCGACTGCAGTGTCCACATCGTCCTCTTTCACAGCTGCCTCCGCTCCAGTGAACGGTTATGCGCAGCTGACTACCACTAGCTCGTCCAATGCTGCTGCCAGTAGCCACACAAACGGGCTTATCTCCATGGGGAATTTTGGTATGAATTCTACCTGCGCAACAGCGGCCGGCATGCCGCCAAATTCGCTTGCCCATAGTAAGTGTACGCGTCGGCCTGATGCTTCTGACTATGAGTTTCAGCTACCCACAACACGTTTCGGGTGGTTAGAGTGGTTAGATAATACGATTCCGCCACTACAACTTGCTACTAAGCCACAGTGTCAACGTATATGTTTATCGAATTTATGTTTATGTATGTGCTAACATAGCTGAGCATGTTTATTCAAACCTAACTTTACTGGTACTCCTCTCCATGACCAATGTGAGCATTCAGGCTTAAGTATCCCGTTGCAAATACAATTTCGCACATCTCGGTATCTCACCAGACAGTTGCATGTCTATTTACATTTCTTGTGTTTTATCGTTATTGAACTGAACGAGGTTACTTTACGCTTTTTCCAGTGGAATGAATTTCGGACAGATTTGTTAAACGTTTCTCCGTCGAAGCGGTCGTCAGCGCCGAACTTGTAAGGTTATTCAATGAGACTTTGGACACACTGTTACTACGCAGTGGAGACTGTATGAAGAATAGTTCACTCCTCACAACAAACCTCTTTGTGGCGCTGTTGGTTGAGCTCTTACTGCCTAAGCGTTATTTATCTTGACAACTAAGCAGTTCGTTAGTCATAAGCAAGAAAGCGATTGATGTCGAACATAAAACTCCTCGGTACAGTGCCGCTGAAAGAGGTGTCCTCCTCACTGGAATGCCACCAGTTGTCATTACTAGCGTCGCTCACTTTCTTAGTGTCACACAGCCATTTCGGTAATGCTGTTTTGTCCATAACGGTACACTTTCCCACAGTTATGTTGTACTAGCAGATCACGCCTTCTCACGTCTCAACATCATCCTTCGATGTGAAGTAAGAAAACCCGTCACACGAAACACTCGTGATGTCACTAGGCTGAATGGATAATAGTTTGGGTGTTTAGCTGAAAACTTTCCTCATATCCCGTTATAGTAAGTGAACACATAAGAGGAGGCAAATGAAAGTGTTACCCGTAAACGGTTTGACCAACAAAGCAGCCATTGAGAGCAAAATACTTCATAAATGTCATGATGTTGACGAGATGGACCACTTTTGTTCTTGGTGTGGTAAGCTTTTTAACGGAAACTAACTCACTTTGCTAGTGTATTCTTAAATCTCACGAATTTGCTTCGGTAAGGTAACTAGTAGTCAGGTGCCACACACACCTGACGTGATAGACTTTTACAACACGACGCCGCATTACCATGTTGCGATGCAGGGAAGTTTGGCTAGTACTACAAGCTACATGTGGACACATTAACGTTATCAAAGAAGTTGACTGACACGAGGCAAGTTAGTGTCCGCAGTTTCTGATGTTGCAACTGGGTGCGAGCAGTATATGTTAATGAGACTGTACAAGTGCGGACAAATAGTTGGGGATTTTGACTGTTGGAAGCTTACATAGCGGACGGTTGATTACAGACAAAGTTCCTTAACACAGAAGAAACGTTGAATACCACTTGTTAGATGACCAGGCAATTTCTACAGCCGACGTTTTTATCTCTCTTGAATGCTTATCTTTGACAGCATGGAGTCGCAAACAAGTTATCGACCTGGTGATATAGAGTAGTAGTAGCCTAGTGATGACTTACTTTCAAAGAACAGCCGTTCGTTTCGAGTACCACTGGTAACTTGCAATGTTAGGTAGTTCGCATTCCTATTTTCACACGGTGCTAAAATATATTTGTGGTTTGGCTCACTGAGTATGTACTTTATATTTTGTAGTCACGTTATGTCACAACTCATATCATCTTCTGTTTGGTTTCTTCTTTTTTTTACACTATCTTGTTTCAATCCTTCTTCAGTTGGATCGATTGTTCCTTTATCTGACTTGGCTCTGTTGAGCCATAGTAGCTTCGCTGCTCTGGCGCAACAAGCAAATTCGAATTCCCAAACTCCTGTAGCCATAGCGTCCGAATGTACACCTTCGGGTTTGATAGGGTTGAATGGTTCTATCAGTGATTATGCCAATGGACAGCCTAACGGTTTACTGATTTCTTCGGCTGCTGGTGCTTCAGCTTCACCCTCAAATTTTGTCACTCTGGGAAACGGACAATGTCCACAGGGCTCAATTGCTTCTACAAATGGTACTCTGTTAGCTATACCCAATGTCTCATTGACGGCAGCAGCCGCTGCTGCGGGACTCTTGGCTCCCACCCCAGGATTTATAACACCGTCCGGTTCTACACCGCCCACCGCCAGTCCAACTATGTTGACCGCACCGGGCGTTGCAGCAGATCCAGCAGCACTTTATGCTGCTGCAGCCGCTGTAGCGTTACAAAGCGCATCACCGGCTGCTGCTCCGATTCAGTTATCCCAGTTACATCCACCTTTTGTAACAGCTCATGGGACCACTGTATCACATTCAACTGCATTAAACTCGGCGTATCTAACGGATAGTGCGTTGAATGCCACACTGGCAGCGGCAGCAGGTGAGCTAACCAGGTTATATATTTATACTAGGTGTATATTGATTATCATTTGCAGCATACTGGTAGGTGAATTTTTGCTATTGATTTCAGCCTCGGCGCAAACTCTGGTTTCTGACCCCTTGCAACAATTGTATACTGGATTGCAGGCTTATGGACTGGGTAGGTGTCTAGCATTTTTCAAGTATTCTACATTTTAGTATTTTCAGTGTGCACGTCATCATGATTAACTTGCCACCTAATTAGGTATTTATTCGTTAAGTGGTCCAGTAGAAACGAATGGAGACTCATGCTCCCAGTTTGTCTGTTCGAATTTCGATAGCTTCGCTCTGTCTACACTCGTGTTCTGTCGAATTGACGGTCTGGCTGAAACATGTATGGTATGTGTTCGCATTTGTAGTGCTGAGTGGGCTCTATCCACTCTGAGTGAGAATCCGACCGATTGTCTGCACGTGACATGGTGTTCCATATACATACCCCTCGTCGTCTGCACTGTATTCAATGAATTCTGGAAGTGATAGTTGCGGTGAAGCGACTGGCGTCAAGTAAAGCTGTACGCCATTGACTGTTGTCTGGGGCTAAGAATTCCTCGGATGTAACAAAACGCTAGTAGTCCAGAAAACACACCTGTGTAGGGCAGCTTATATGAGCTCTCCGTCTCTCAGCTACATGTGTTAAGTTAGGTAGTTAGGTTTCCGTACACTACGCAAACCACATTCATTATTACTTGACGTGCCGATTTTTTCAAGCACAAACATAAAAGCGTACTGCTTGATTACCATTCAATTTTAAACCATGCTGTGGTAATGGACGCTAATTTAAAAGAATACTATTTCTAAAGGATTTCCTTCGGGATGCGATGTTTCTTGTTCTACCTTCGATAAAATTCTGGTGAGAGTTTTCAACTGTAACGAATAAATTACTTGTGAGCGTAAACTTTCAGAAAATCGACTGAATTTTATTTGAAATTATAAAAGTTTCGATTCCATCAGTAGGTTTAATGTCTCGCAACTTTGTCCTCACTTTTGGTAAATTCCTCTAGCTGTTACCTCGTTAATTCGAGATTCATTCTATAGGATTTCAATTGATTTTCTTTCGGAACACAGGCTCTGTCTGGTTTATCGGCGTACATGTTCGCAGCTCTTTGTTTTGACGTACAGTTTCGAATCCCTCAGTAACACTTATTCCACACTGTTTAGTTGAAGTTTAACTAGCTCTGCTTCTCGGTCTATTATGCGTCTCCTATCACTTTCTCACTGTTAATGTGTCCAAATCCTGGCGTGATAAATTTGTCTAAACAGAAATAATTTTTTTTAAGTACTGGCTGTTGTTGGTTTAGGTCTACCATTTTCTTGAAACGGGTTGAATTTTTACACCATAAGGCAGAGAACGACCAACTGCCTATACATTCTTGTCTCCATGTTAACTGGAGAACAGAAGTTGTTAGACGGGTCAAAGATATAAAGTAAGCAGTTGCAGACAGAAAATTCACTGAACATAGAGACACTGCTGTGAAGCCTACTAAAATAAAAAATGGTAGTACTGACACGATTGATAGACAAACGGACGAACGACAAGCACAAGCACACAAGCGAACAAACAGCAAAAATTCAAGCAGACACTGACAGACATGCTCATCGGGTGACGTATGAGGACGCGTTTGAGAGTAATCCAGGAGAACTGTAGGTAGGTCATCACGTATGTGCAGAATGAGTAGAGTTTCGAACATATCATTGAACTCAATCATAACTAGAGAATTAAGCAGTGTGTTTGGTAGTTCGTAGACCCTGCTTGAGAAGGTTTACCACCATTCCCCTCTTGAATCCAACATTTAGGAAGATGGCTTCCGTGTCGTTTGTTTCCGGTTACTAGGAGGATGTCTGCCTATAGGTAATCAGGGTTGTGCATAGTTTCAGGATTCAGTCGGCTTCCAGATGCTCGCGGTTAATTGGAAGCTGATCTAATGCTGCCCGTCTTTTTGAGTAAGCGCATCTCCTGAGCTCCAAGACATTATGGCTAGCCCGTTCCTGAGCGCTTTCAGTAAGTAAGAACTTTCAAACTATCGTCGTCAAGCCCTTATATTTGTTCTCATAAACCAACGTGCAGTGGGGATACACATTATGGAGAACTCCTCGAGGTTAAATTGGGCAAAGATTCTTCCCAAAAGATTCCGTGTCATTCGTGTCTTTTTTAATGTAGCCGCATGCTTTGTAGGCAGACTTATGACGCCCGTTATCATTGTCGTCAAATATTTCTCTCATTAAGAGGCCCTCCGCTAGTAGCCCGCGCAGTTTTGTTGATGGATATGCTTGACTTTATATTTAGGAACGTTGCGTCAGTAATTACCTATGGTCCGATGGGTAAACGAGTTCTGAAATGTATTCACAGGGCTATACAACTCGCCATATATATTTGTCGTCGGAGTGAAGCAGCCCTGGCGGTCTGGCAGTGCTTGTCAAGGACGAATAGGGCAAAAAACGGAGGCACCAGGATAGACTTCTACGGTATGGGGCTATTCGGTGGAAATCAGTCTGCCAACTTCCTGCTCATCTCTACTTTGAGCTTATGTCCAGTTAAACTTTCTCAGAGACGCCTAAACAGTTGTCCCGAGGTCATAGTGTCTGTTTTCTTGAAAAGTTTAAGTGATTGACTATCGTAGGCTTTGGAGTAATCTAAGCAGACCGCATTAGTGGACAGTCCTCCGCCAATGGTCTTGGTTCAGAAATCACGAGCAGTTATTAGATTCTCAAGCTTAGTCAAGTGTTTCTTACGAAACCCCTACCGCTCTTTTTTGAAGAGTTCCGAGGTAATCACCCAACAATTCACGCATTGCCATAGGAACCACTAAACGCTAAGCTGGCGGTCGACAGCCTGGTTAGTCAACTTCTCGCCCACGGTTTAAAAATAGAAGTGATGGTAACTTCATTTTATGCCTTCGGTAGAGGACCGATCATTAATGGTTGAGTGATACAGTATGTTGGGGGTTTTGCTAATTCGGTTGCACAACTTCTCAAGATGACCTCTGATTTGGCTACCTCCATGGTAGGACCTTCTCCAGCTTAGTTCTCACATGCATGCTCCAAGCGTACGCTCACAATTTAGTTGGATAACAACTGACAATAAACTTCTTCCAGAGGAAAGTACAGAACGTTTGAATTCGTGTGTAATATCTGTATAATGGATGGCAGGAAATACGAGAGACTTCCGCTATGTACAAATGTGAAACAAATTAACGAATGGTGCTGTCAGCGGTCGTGGCAGTCACTGTCGCCACGATCAAAAGTTGAAATAATGCACCAGCTTTCATTTCAAATTTCAGGTCAACGAAGTGCACTTAAAAACCAGTTGCAGTTCATTTGAAATTAACTGTCTTTGTGCGTATTCTTTCTTACTGTTTCATATCAGAGTTAGATTTTCCTCAATAACTGTTCAGCATATATAAAAGTATACGAATACATTCATATATATAAGCATAAATGTATATAATGAACGATTATTGAAGAAGACTGGATTCTAGGATGAACTAAGAAAGAACACGCATGAGGTCGGTCGATTTCAGTTGAACTGCCATTGATTTTTAAATTCGCTCCGTTAATTTAAATTTTTTTGGTAGAAATCGAAGCTGGCAAATGGATTCTCACTTTGACGGGCACCTCGAAGTGGAATCAAAAATACGAAAGGATTAAGCACTATATATATATATATATATATATATATAAATTATTTAAAAAGGCACACAC
>JTDE01001274.1:72229-82859 GCA_014338405.1 Paragonimus skrjabini miyazakii
GATATATATATATATATATATATATATATCAGTGAGAATGTCTGCATATATATATATATATATGTCTGCATATATATATATATATATATATCCGCTGGTTTTCATGCGTCTAGTTTTTTGTCCACCAACAGTCAGCCTTTGGTTGTCTGTGAATATTGCGCCTCAGTCGTGTTCGTGTAACTACAAACAGCTTAGATCAAAAATATACTTTTGATGAACATTGCCAACGTCTGGAAGGGCGTTCGAATCTCCACCAATGAATCGTGACAAGTCCAATGCCTATTATAAGGTTTCAATTAAAACTAATTTTTGACACAATTTCCCATGATCAAGCCCGTGTATTTTGAGTCGGACCGTTTTATATTTCGATATTCCAACAGAGAATTTCACACAGAACAGTTTCAACCCACAAACTACACTTTTGAATTCGGTTTCGGCACCCATGTTTGAACTTGTTCTACCGCATTTTTTAGCTTATCCTGCTGCAGCAGCCACTTATCCGTCGTTTCATAGTCTTCACCACCAAGTCATGTCTTTCCCAGTACATCAGAAAGAGGGTACAAGGGAGCTTATACTTACCGGTACGTCTAATTCTTTTCTACTGTTCCATCGTTTCCACCATGCTAATGGTTTATGTACACATTCAAGTGACAGTGGTAGGCGAAGTTTTCGGGCATATTTCACATCGACCTGCTTTCAATTATTTAGTATATTTGACCAACCTATCTGTTTCAGCCACACATTCAAGAGTTTACTCCTTGCTTCGTGTAAAGTCTGCCTGTTCACTGATGATTTTGCCATCCGTTCATCGTTCATCCCTGATCTTGCGAATTCCACGGGTACATGGGTGACTGGATCCGTATTAAATTGGCTTACTATAGTATTCGGAGTCAAGACACGTCTGAGAACACAATCACAAGTGGCTTACACTATACCATACTTGGTTTCACTCGCTTACCTTGTATCCAGTGTAAATCCGAAGAATCAAGTCCGGAAAAGGGAGCTTTTTGGAGGATTTTGTGGCACACTGAGCCCATACTAGTAGGCGCGAAAGTGATATCTCTGCTGATAAATTGATTGACTCCTGAGGAAGGCCACCCGAGGAGGTTGAAACGTAGAGTATTACAACTTGCTCATGACGTTGTGTTATTCTCAATCCATTTATCAGTAACATGTTAAACACGACGCCCAAACTGTTTGACTTCATTCGTACAAAATTTGATGCGGATATCTTACAAGTGATATCTCTGCCTCTCGGAAATAAAAAAGATACCCTCCGATATTAAGATGTACACTAAGACATAACTAGGTGGGACATATTTCGTATCAGAACGTTACAGTGTTTATTCAGTAGCGTTTCATATCAGACGCAGCTAATATGAGCCATAAAATTGGAACCGATAGCTCAGCTTTCTCTGCGCCTGTTGATCTAGCGAGTTGGCATATATTGTAAACTGTAGAGTCAGTTACCCGAACCATTTCATGGCTTTATACAAGTTGGAAAATCTTCGTAACTGATCCCTCCAGGAGAGTGATCACAGCTGCGACCCCATCGAAATTCCAATGTTTTTCATTTCTATCGTAATTGCTAATGTGTCTCTGGATTGACTTCGCTTTGTACATTCAATCGGTGGCACTCAGCACTCATCTTCGAAGTCAGTGATATACTTGATACATCTTTTTGAAGAAGTGAAGTGTTTACGAATAGACGGAATTACCTGTTGCTAATTGACCTATTTAATCCTATATTGTTGTTGTTTCCGCCGTTTTATTGGCCTTGTTCGTTAACAAAACATCAAGTAAAATCGTTTCGATTTTAACGTTCTATGGAGAATTCCGGCTATATTAACACAACAGTTTTTGGTTATAAGTCCACTTATCTCCTCATTTCGCTCTTCATTGGAACTTCAATTAGGTCCGGAAGGGTGTAATCTATTTATTTACCATCTGCCGCAAGAATTTGGTGACCAGGAACTGGCCCAGATGTTCATGCCTTTTGGGACGGTGATCAGTGCTAAAGTTTACGTCGATCGGGCTACTAATCAAAGCAAATGTTTCGGTATGTATTTTCATTTTAGAAACAGGTTGAAAGATTTTAAAATGCATTGTTTCTCCCTGATGAACCTTCGGTCTACTGATAGAGTATCTTTAGTAGTTTTATGGCTCAGCTATTAATTTCGAGATATCTGAAGTAACTTTCTGCATTCATTTTCACTGCATCACTGTTCGATCAGCAGGTTGTCCACTTGCTGAGGATCCAGTAGCTGTCTTGATATTTTATGGACTTGAATATTCCCCTATTTCCTCTTGCTGACTTCCAACTGTTACACAAACAAGGTCCACTTTAATCATAGACTGCAGGCAGAACCAGGGGTCACCGCCAAATTCGAAGTTTGTGGCTTACCAGACACTGATTAGTTCAGATCGACAGCTTTCTCTAACTACGACTGTGAGAGCTGAGCAATGTTATGTTGCTTACATTATTATGAACAATTTGGACAGAGCTTTGGGCCAGCAACCTTATATAATAAGTGGGAACTCATATCCATCAATCCTTTAAACACCTACTGGAATAAGATAACTTTATTTGCTTATTGATTCACTTGCACATGTAAGAGAGAGCATCATGAAACAAGGGCTTAATTTTAATTTCGTGTTGTTATGATCGGACCTATGTAAACTGGCATCTTGAGCCTGAACGCATTCGTTTAATTTAATAATGTATATTCACAACAATGGAGAATTCTTTTCGGAACAGTTTGGTCAAAAAGTCACCTGGTCATCTGTAAGTGCTGCTCAACCCATAGCCTACACTTCACCTGGGATTAAAGGCTGCTGAAAGTGAACGTCTTAAGGGAGGTTATTATATCACGGTTTATTTTAAAACACGTCAATGAAGGCTTTTGTAGTGTGAGAAGTGAACAGTTAAAATCAACATAAGCGTTAGGCTCTAGTTAAAGTAGGCTAGACTCAGAGAAATAAGTGCATACACTGTGGATATACCGGGCGCGATATGATACCAACCAAGCAAACTGAGAATGAATAACTGTGTTGAGACGCATTGATTCATTTCGTCAGGCCTGCATTCCTGTTGTTTACACAGCCTTGATTTCATGACCAATCCGTAAACAAGAACTCGAGGTAGATAAGAGAATAAGCTCGTTCTCTGTCATGCTGGAAATTGTAGTCACCTTGTCCTACGTTAGACATTCGAGTGGTTCGAATAAAACAAAAACGGGCCGGTTCCAACTTCTGTCACGACCATGGGGATTGAATGCCCACTCTTTGCCAAACAACGAGCTTTCGACACCGTTACCATAAGCAAGTATCAGTTGTCTTCTTAGTATTTGTGGGATGCTCCATTTTCTTGATAGAGCATGCCCCTGTTTTTGGTATACAGAAGAGTATACTCAATAATCGTGCTAAACTCATTCAAACTCCAGACAGATGCAAACATGTACTGGTTCCTACGAAATTTTACAAGACTCATCTGAGTTCGGCAACGGCGTTCGATTGTGCTGGTCCTTATTACCCTTCTTTTTTAACTTGTCCACTGTAAAAACATCGCGATGTTAATATTTCGGTGATGTCAGACGTCTCCCAGGTGACACGCTTCCCATTTTGGTTTTCGTCGATGACATCGTCTCATCGTGTTGCGATTCAAAAGCGTCTCAGCAAGCTTTAGACAGACTAGCGATATCAGTTTGGCGATATGCAATGTGCTTGGTCGCCAAAAAGTCCAGTGTTAGTTCAGATTATGTCGGAAATTGTGCCTGCGTGGTGTGTGAACCAGTAACTAGAGTTTTCTATCTGGATAGTTGCATAAGCTTTGAAGAAGCGTGAAGGCATTTTAAAGACTACAGTGGCGTTTGCCAGCTTGAGGTATTTCTATTAGATTTGAAGTGGTTGACCAACTGTCTGTTTTTGATGGTCGCCATTTGCGCACAATTGTTCCTGTACGTGTACCGAGTAGACAACGATCGCGTCAGAGGACGAATCTTCTGGGATGGAAATCTGAACAGTTGTTTGCATAGTGCGATCTCTCAACAATGGTTTTGTTGGGTCGGATACGTGTTTCATGTCGCCCCATTGCTTTACCAGTTTTCTCTGTAGTTAAGCCCGGGGTTCGTCAGAAAAGGTGACAGGGTGGATCGACTATGAGTTGGTACTAAAGCATGAAACAGTTAACGATGAGGCTAAACTCAACCAGTCGAACGCATTTTGCCGGCTGGAGACCCAAAGTTTTTGCATACGTGTTGTTTTTTGAGATTATCAAATATTAGCACCTAATCATAATTGGTATCCGATGCGTAGCTACTTCATTAATTTCCGAATACAATGCGTTTTTGTCTCTTTATTCATGCTATATTGTTTAGTAATTCACTAACTTTTACAATGGGCCTGGGGTTGAATACGCACGCACGTAGCTGAAGATGTCAGCATAATATTAGGAATGTGAGTACTGAGGTTGCAAGTCAGATGAATTGCTCAAGTGTCCAATCTGACAGAAGCAATAGAGGTAACCAGATACTGTATGGTTGCTGGTAGTCATCATTATTACTAAGTAATCCGAAAAATATGTATAAAACTGACAAGTAGTCTGAGATCTTAATTACTACAAGCTAAGCACTGCTTCTACTTGATCACAGCTTTCGTCTTCTGATGGGTTTTCAAGCCATCCAAATGTTGCGAACAGGTGTGTTGTGTTGTGCTTCTTTTCGTCAGAGGCTGACTGGAAAGTCTATGGGAATGCGACAGCTGCGATAAGTTGTGGGTGATGTTCAATCTGTATTAAATTTATGAAATAATCTGGGACGAGGTCTGATGCCATTGTCAATGTGACGGTTGACTCGTGCTTCCTTGCTGATGCTGCTGATTACGCTTCTGTATCCCAGACAGAAAAGTAGCACTAGATTTTTCCTCCGATGACAGGTAACTTGATACAAAACAATATGCTTAACTTGATCACCGTACTTGCTAAAATTGGGTTTTTCAAATACGTTCAAAACAGTTACACTTGAATTAGATATATTTTTCTATGCCATACTATTAGTAGTTCGTCTGAATTCAACCATTTTGTGTTATACGTTAGAGGCTGAATCAGAGTATGCATTCTTCATGGGTGGTTGGAAGTAGTCCATCTGTCCCACTTATCTTATCGGACTTGCATTAACTTTTTATCGACAGCTGCAAATTCATCAGGGTAATACGTTAGTTAACGAATAATTGGTGCACAGAAATGTTATTTGAACTGCTAAGATTTCACTTCGGTCTTCATTGGAAAGAATGTTGATATTTATGGACGACCTCCGTGAGTACGACCCCACCTTCCGAAATGGAAAAACACCAGGTGTACGACGACAGCATGTCAGTGACTTCAGAGTTGGTAACAGTGTTCTCTTTGGTGTAGCTGTCAATGGGAGGCTTAGAACGAATTGCCCTTCTATTATTCAGATCAACCGAGCATTTCAAGTACCTGTGCCTCCACTCCCTGTAGGGTTCAAGAACCAGTTTTAAGAAACTGAAGTCCGCCATCGGATGTGTCCAAAACACGGCATACATCCACTTGGAGGTTTTCGCACTCAATTAGGATCTGAAAATATACTGTGCAATAGTACCTGTCACTCTTATTGGGAGTACGAATGAGGACCGATATAGGTTTAATCTCTGCTTTTGTTACATCCGATGCATCGTACATACGTTCTTCATTTGACAGATTTCAAGATTACTTGGTGTTTTTAGGTGGATGTTCTTGTTACTTGAAAGTCCAACCTAACAGAGTTTGCATCACTTGCAGCTGCCACCTCGCTGACAATGGCTGATCAGTCTTTGGCTATCTGTCTCTCTTCAGCCGATGTTTGTCCATCACTCAAGACAGAAAAGTAGGGGCTCACCACTCAGCACTGCTAAACTATCACGTCCCGATCTGTGCGCGTGATTCTCAGACTATTGTGTAAACTGTGATAGGCCATCCGTCACAGAGCTGAAACGACATTCTTGATGCAATCGACAGCAAAATAATGTGCACAAAAGAAGCACATGAAACCCTCATTGCGTAGAAGTGATTTTACAATCAGTTCCTGCGTCCATATGGAGCGCTTTTGATTACCACGAGTAAGGTTCCTACAAGAATTGCGCAGTACTATGAGTACAAAATGTGCTGCCCAACGAACTGCTACAAACTGTGCCAGCAACTGTTTCCATACCGTTCGTTAGAGCACAACTCTCTAACGACTACCGTGACTGCCGCTGCATTTTGGTGACCGTTGGCTCTTTGGTTTACATTCACACAGATCGTACCACTCAAGTCAGCGATTTACATGACTGACGTTAACAGGGGAATCAGGTGGGAAGGTGAATGTCACATTGTCATGGCGATATTTATAATTACGCGTATTCTGTGACGTTGCGTTGACGAATACCATGAGACTAGCCGTCATAGGGAACCAAGCTGGCTTACCCTAGAGGAGATACTTGATAAAATCAACAATTTCCCGGACAGCGATAAAGCTCTAATTAATGACGGCTCAGCACCTTAACTAATCGCGGTCAGTAAGAAGATCGCCCTCTGGAATCGCCACTAAAATCCGTGGTGTAAATGTTGGGTAGGTGGAAGAGTGACCTCAAGCCAAGCGCGATGTCAGCACTGACATCGTTTATTGAAGCGAAACCAGCAAGTAGCTCGCATTACTACAGCTTCATTAGAGTTTTCTTCCTGTGAGGAGGCTGTTGCTCTTGCCGTTCTCGAAAGACCACACACTCGACAGTTAAATGCATTCGATTACAGTGCGGACTTTTAGCCTGAGCTTCACCCACCGGTACAGTTCACCAGCTATAATAAAGACGTCCCACTCAGAAAAGTTAGCTGTGCACCGTCTGTATTAACTGGACGACCCCGGCATAACAAATTTCCCCACCACTTGCCACGGTCGAAGATCTACCCAAGTTGTCATAATGATTCTTCTCATTATCGTCCCAACTAAAAAATGGGTATGACCATTTCGAATACTAGTTCCCTCCATTGTGAAATTTATTCATTATCGTTGTGGAGTGTATTCTGTTGTGATAGGGAAAACTTTCGCTGAAGATACAATTGAAAGCTGTTCGATATCACCAGCTGTATTGAACTTCTGCCAATATAATGTTTATATGACTGTTGTCCGCAGATGATGCCACCCTAGGAACATATTCTGCATACACTCTTTGGAGGTTTATGAATAACTGCACACTTTTATACGGAGATTTCGGGCTAACATCATTGGTCAAGGTGCCTCCATCAATCCTAACGTCTTACTTGTTGACTGCAATTTTGAAGATGCAAAGAAATTTATCAGCGACCACTGTTTTAATGTCGAACTCAACAAGAACATTTGCAGTACATCAGCACCAGGATGAAAGTAACTTATGTCTGCGTGTTCATCACACCGGCGTAGCAATAAGGCTTGGACATCGCCCATGCACCAGAGATGCCGCCATCCTTCATGTTCTGTCAATCTCGCATCGCTAATGCTCTAGATGATTTGATATACCCACGCCTCTAAGAAGGATGTGTTGGAAAGATTAAAAGATTCTTATGGTGGTTGTTATGTTGGTCCAATGGTAAATGATGTATAAATGGTCTGTTATACAGTAACGCCCCCCACTGACTTCATACATGTCTTACACCGCAGGAACGTTTGTAAACGTGACAGGAAAACTGCTGACGTCGGCGCTACAACCTAGCAAGTTGTGATAACGATCACGATGTGTGAAATGAGATCATAAAAGCTGACGAGCTTGACAACCATGAAGAAGGGGCAACACTGTAAGGAAGGATAAGACTCGGGCTATGAGGTTACCACACTGACATAGTCAAAAGTGGGTTTTACCTGCAGCAGAAACACTATGCCTCAACGCAGCAAGCGCTCTACCAGCTGAGCTACCAGGAACACGGAAATTTCAAATTTGGACTCGGTTACCCACCCGTCTCACTGTCCCATATGGAATCCACCATATGATCCAGGGAATCGACTACCCTGGCAAGATTTCTCGAACACTTCACGCTGGAATCCATCAACGCCACTGTTGAGCATAGGAATAGTATTACTAATACGTAAAATGTGAAATTTCCGAGCTCCTGGCGTGGCTTCGTAGCTCAGCTGGTAGAGCGCTTGCCGCGTTGTGGCATGGTCTTTCTGTCGCTGGTTCAAATCCAGCCGAAGCCCTGACTTTTCACAATTGAGTCTCATCTAAAATGATGAATCTGCCAAACTACTTATTAGTAGTGCATTCATATTTATTGCTTCGTATACTGTTCGTGAAATGAAGCACTTTTACAGAGGAGGCAAATATTTCCGCTAATTAAAATAAAGAAACGTTTTTCTTATGCTTAGCTTTCGAATGGAAAGTATCTAACAATTATCGTGTTTTTTTAATGAGGTCCCTTATTGTATGACAAATAATCAAACTTTATTTATCTGCACACGCGCAGTTCAAGTAACCTTGAACGTATTTAGTCGTGTGATTAGAATGTGTGAAATTAAAGGTTCGTAGTAGACATTTTTAGGTGAATTCAATGAAGCGTGAGTACCTTACTGAATCCTATGATTTTAGTTAACTCAGTTACCTACACACCTTTGAAGCACCGAAAAAGAAGAGGTACTCCTGCAATATTTTTATGAGAAATGCCTTCGACAGGTCATCAGATCAGTACAACTATATAGATTCAACAAAATCAAAACCAATGTGTACACAAGACAAAGACGTTTAGCAGAATGTCATTGGATCAAGCAGAACGTTACAAAATATCCAGACCTCTATAGGTCAGTAACTCGGAAAGCAAATCACCAGTGTTAACGATGGGTGGTTTGGAGTTCCACCCACCATTACGTCACAAAGTTATGGGTTGGAGTTTGGGTGGGCATGCAGACTGATGATGTGACCTTCGTCCACGGCAACTGCAGGGCTTGCACGAATTTGTTGTGTGAACAAAAAATCGGGTTGCGTAATCGAATGGCGATCGATTCAGCAGTAGCCAACATCCGTTGTCTGACCAGTTTGGGGTGGTTTATCAGGACTTTGTAGACAACCTGGAACGCCTGAGTGGGGTCAACCCGGTGATCAGTATCTGCCAGATGTGCGTCAACTGCATTGTTGATGGATTTGGTTGAACCTGTCTCGAACCACGTTGAATGGTGTTCTTTGATCCGTTTTGACAAACGCCTCGTCGTGCGACCTACATATTCTGCTGTACAACAGCAGGAAAATGAGTATACAACCATGGATTGGTCAAGGACAGGGAGTTTGTCTTTCATGCTCAAAGTGAGCAGGGTGCAAGTGGTTAATTAACTGCGCGGCGTTGCCGCTGGAAATGTGCGCCTAAGAGTGATAATGTCGACGGTTTAGTGTCTCTGTTGCAATATCACTCTTAAAAGGGAGGCGGATGAAAATAGCGTTTTATTCTACCGCAGTAATCTGACTCTGTGGCTTAGACGCGATCATGTTCCGGGTTATGAAACGATCCGGCTAGCCATTTCCCCGCAACACGTTGGTGACTATCTCCACTTCCTGGTCTGTTGTGTCTGTAAAGTAAATTTTCTACTAGTCAGGCAGCGAACGAGGTTTCGTTTTTGCTTTAAAGGCACGAAACTGTTGAAATATGTTTACTACCCAGTCCAGTTCGCTCTACGATAAACGGAGTGTTGTAAACCACCGTCTAGGCGCCTATTCAAATTCACGTCTAGAAAATGAAGCGAGTTTTCTGATTCCGTTTCAGAAGTAAACGTGATGGCGGGGTGCGCCTGGTTGAATGAGTGGACGACACCAGGTGGGTCATGCTCAGACTTCAATAGAACGAAGATATCGTTTACGTATCGTCGGTAGAAACACAAATTGCTAATGGACTGACTCAGTTGCTGACGTTCAAGCTTGCCTATGAAAATATCCGCTAGAAATGGGCCTTATGGAGACCCCATTGCGACGCCATCAGTCTGACAATAGAGGCCGTTGCTAAATTTAAGCTGAACTTTGTGAGTACGTTGTAGAAGCAGTTTTTCAACATGGGTGTTGGTATGCTGAACTGAATGTTGAATTGGTCGATATGTTCACAAATGAAATTGACAGTCTCAAGCAGAGGGACATTTGTGAATAGGGAGCAGACGTCTAGCGAACGCATGTGCTGACTATGCGTATTAACATTCTCTACGTCATTAATAAAATAGAACGAGACTCGTAGGCTGTGTGGACACAGTTGCCGGCGAATAGGTTCAAGTTGTTCTGCTAACCACTTTGCTGTTGAGTGGTATAGGAACTTGTACATGTCAAGAATAGGCCTCAACGGATGATTTGGTTTATGGATCTTGAGTAGACCGTATAGACGATGGATAATAAAACCAGTCGGTTTAAGTCGTTCGAATTGTGTGTATGTAATTCGTCCTTGTTGTAAAAGTCGCTTGAGATCGCCTACGATTTGACTCTCGATCTGAACTGTTTTGTCTTTCTTGGTTTCAAGTTTAATAAATTTACTTCGATCTGAGAGAATCTCCAGCATTTTGTCGATGTAGTCGTTCCTCTTCATAATAACTATGCCTGCACCTTTGTCAGGACGTGTCATGAGGATATCCCCACGTTCACGGAGAGTTCTCAAGGCTTG
>JTDE01001274.1:90343-101918 GCA_014338405.1 Paragonimus skrjabini miyazakii
AAATCGCACATACTACCTGAAACAAATATGTAGAAAACTAAATTCGGTCGATTAGTGCCTGTTCCTGATCGATTTGTGGTCGCTGTTTCGCAGTAACCTCACAAGTGGTTGGGGTATATGTAGCCGTCGATTCGCCCTCCCGCTCAGTCCGTCATGTATCAAGCTGTCTAGACTGTGATGTTCACTCTCCGAACCTGCACATGTGTGCTCACAAGTTCACCGGCCAGAAAACCCTCTTCCACATCCGAACGCACGCATGGCCTCAGACACCGATTGCACGCTCAACCAATTAGAATGCTCCAACTGGATAAGACTCCGTGCACCGAAGCACGCATGACATGGCTGGACTCGGATCGGAACAGAAAACGAGGTTGAACAAGACAGGACATAGTCCTGCTGAACGCACCTACATTATGCTTGTACATTATTCCCAAAAATAAAGATCCAAAATATTGATGTTGCCTTCTCATTGATTGTCCTCCAGATAACGTTACTTGTTAGTGGATAAGAGTTTCACCACAAATTGGTGTCGCAACCTAATTTTTGATTCATTCCACGTCGCAACCTTAATTTGTGGTCTACTCGTCTAACATTTCTCCGGCACTCGTTATGTGTCATTCGTTATTCGTCCATCACTAAACATGGATCAGAATATCATGGATGACGACAACTTCGAGGACCTTTTCATGTCATCACTGTCAGTCAAACTTCCCATTTTCTAGCAACCAGACCTAGCTCTAGGGTTTCTGCAGGCTGAGTACTTTTTGCAAAAATCGCATTACAAAACAGACCACTATCTTTGGGTGTATGGTTGCTGAATTTCAACCAGAAACTGTATACAAAGTCCGGGACATCATTGTCAATCCCGACACAGGTACTCCATATACTGATCTGAAACGGGAACTTTTGAATCGAGTATCTATGTCCGAACACAACCGACTACAACTGCTCAACGGTGTCCAGCTCAGAGATCGTCATCCAACCCAACTCCTTTGTCGTGTGCGAACTTTGCTGAGTGGCAAACCCATGGACGAATGCTTACCAAAGCAGTTGTTTGTTCGACGTCCCGTCCAAGTGGCACTTTTGGTCGGTCTGGACAGCCTAGCTTTATCGGCAGAAAACGTCCTCGAAGCTATACTAATCAATATCACTACTGGATTCAGGCGCCTAGTGTCCACTTCCACTGACGCGAAACCGTTCATGTCCTTGATCTGTGAACAACAACGTATTCAGCAAATCCAGCTTCAGTCGAATCACTTGACAGTCTTCCTGTCACACTTGCAACCGACTGCTTATCTTCGTTAACGCAATCGATCGTTGAACAAATCCCCATCTAGAACTCGTACGGTAGATGGAATATGCTTTCCGATAGTTGGGAACAGTCGTGGTGTTGTTCATAGCCCGGACTGATGGTTTTGCTAATGGTATGTTCGCCGAGCTTGACGTTTAGGTTGCAAACGTTTCATCACCAAGCGAGATGAAACCATTAGTGAGTAAGTGTTTCAGCGTATAGTTTTTGAGCGCTCATCGAGAATTTAGCGCCATTGCAAGATGCTGCACCACCGTGTGATTTCTCTCTGATTCCCACTCATTCAGGAAACGGCAGCGCTAGCTGAGTTCTGAGACAAACTCAGCCGGTTTGCAGATTTCGAGTCGCCTGTTTATCATACTTGACAAGGAAAGTGGTTATAAATTCCTTGTCGATACAGCAGGTGAAGTTAGTGTTCTTCCCGCCACATCATAGAATCGAATCTCATTGTGATCCAACGCTCAATGCTGCCAACGATTCTTCCATTCCGACATACAGTTAACGCTTCGTCATAATGTCTCTCGGGTTGAGACGCACCTGGGGATGGATATTTCTGATGCTGATATACAGTTTACAGTTTGGGGTACAGATCTTTTAAACGACTTCAGTCTCTTAGTAGACATGTAGCACCACCGATTGCTTGTCCCAACCACCAATCTGACTGTCACAGATCAATTGGCAAACACGGATTCTCTCCGTCTATCAGTTACATTTACTGAATCCAGAGTGAAGTATTCCTAACTCTCCCAGAAAACAGGAAAAATAAAGACCGTCTGAGCATTAGATCGGTGTCAACATCGCGTGCCTCATGCACTCGACTGCATGTCAAGCCAGAGCGAGAACAGCACACATCGCTCTAAGCCAATCGCAATCAAGTTCGACGCATGTACGGTCGTTAATGCTGTTTACCCGTCTGGTGACTGTTATGGTTTCCAACCTCTTCCCCCCTAATATTTTGAACATCGTAGTATTTCTTCTGAGAATCCATTTGGAGTGGTCGTGTGAAACGTCGGCTTCTTTGAAGGTATCTCATTTCCGGTAGTTGACTGCAGTGTGTGGCTCCAGCGTCTTGTTTATTTGGTTATACGGATTGTGTCTGTGTGGCCTTTTTTAGAACATCATCTAACAGCCCGTACGAGAGACCACTTGGAATTATTTCTTCACGTTCAGGTTGTTCGTATCTCCTGCGAAGCTGGTTGTTATGTCTGATCCACTGTTCATTTTCGATTCCTAATTCATAATCAGTCAGCCCCTGTCTACTTGTAATGGTTCCGGCAGTCTATGTTGGACGTTGGCTCCTGAAATCCTTCGCGTACACAGTGTCTCCAACGTTGAATTGTCTGCCAGATTGTTGGGGTTATGCTTTCGGTGCTGCTCGAGGCTCGTAACCAAAACGTGGTCTAGACAGCATAATCTGATAATTCGTCCGTATTTGTTTCCAAACAAACATTCTCCAGGTGAAACATTATCAGGGACGCTTGAATTGGGGGTTATTCTATAATTAGGCGAAAACAAATCCACGACATTATCCAGATGTCGCTCTCCAGAGTATTTGAAAGTGTCATCATCATCATAGACAGCAATACATCGATGTTTCACACTGATGCTCAACTGCCACACAACCACGAAGAAGAAAAAACAAAGCCTGTTTAGGAAGAGAGAAGGAAAAAAGGGAAGGGGACCTAACCACTAAAAAATAGCTACGTCTACATTCAAACATACAACATCAAGGCGCCTACACCTAGCAAACAAACAACCGAACTGTAAGTGAAAGTAAGGCATCATCAGCAAGACAGCTTCCTTGCGGGTTTCAATGTCCCGTGTCATTAAGTGCACTCACTTCACAGACAACTCGACCAAACAACGACAACATTCAAGTCACTGAGCTCGGTTAGCCGCCATCTCACCTAAAGTTTCAAGTCACCGACTCTGTGAGTCGCGAGAGCTCCAGCCCCGAAAACGAACCCGATCTACAGTAGCCAACCCCTTCGTGAACGATTTCAGTTGTCTACACCAGGTCATCATCTGTCCACCTTGCACCAATCGACCGCAGCGTCAGCAAACAGTGCTCGATGTGGCAGGCGACTAGCTGGCATCCTTAGTACATGACCTAACCATCTCAATCTGAGCAAGTGTAAGGACTGAACGAAAGAACTCGTTTGATAATCAGTGCCAAACACCCGCTTCCTAACCTACTCGTTGGTGCCACCCGATACGAGCGATTGAACGCAGGCATCGGTGGTCAAACACCTGAAGACGATTCAGGTCTTCTACCCTGAGTGACCAGGTTTCACTGCCTTAAAGTAATACAGCCCTCACTGTTGTCTGATAAACGCAACGCGTAAGCTTCAGAGAGATATCTTTCTGTCACCATAAGTGCCTCAGATTAGTAAACACCGCTCTAGCCTCTATTTCATTCCCAACACCTCTGCCGCCGCCGTTCATGCAGCTTCCCAGGTATACAAACCGGTCAGCAACCTCCATAACTTCATTATCTAACATTAAATCTACGTAATCACAACAATCTTGCAGAAGCACTTTGCATTTAGAAGCTGCAAAACGCATTCCGAAGTACTTAGCAGAACGTGAAATTGCATTTAGCGTTGCTTGCGCCATCTGAAAGTTGTCAAACAGCAACACCTTATCGTCAGCGTAATCAAGATCAGTCAGCCTTCCACCAGGTAGGAGGTCCACACCGGCATCATTTGAGTGACGCAAACAGTCCTCCATTATTTCGTGCATGACGAAATTGAACAAAAATGGTGAAAGGGAACAGCCTAGACGAACGCCGCTGCTGGGGCTGAAGCTGTCATACAGCTCACCGCAAACCCTGACTTGAGCTGAAGTATGGGAATAAATCGCCGACAGTATGTTCACATACTTGGTCGGTACACCCCTGCGTTTAAGCGACGTGTCGTTTCACATTATCCACAAATCACACAGCTTGGTCAGTTGACTGTGGTTAATACGATAAAATTCCTGGGTGCACAATACCATTTGTTAAACAAAAGTCTCAAAACTCGGTGTACTTGAACTGGGCGCCGTTATCGGAAATAAGAACCTCAGGAAAACCCAATCTGTAGAATAGGCTTCTCAAACAGCGGATAGTGGATTGGCTAGTCCATCTATGTATGCTACCAACTATGGTGTTCCTATTCGAGTGCAATCAACATTAGGCTATACAAGCAATAACAACAGTAGAGAGAACACGTGCCTCGAGGCAGGTAGATACTAGATTGTCATTTTACAGGCGGCAGCGTCGTTCTTAAGTTCGTGGGCGAATGGACCGTTGAGCATTGAATACAGGATCAACGAGTGTGTGGCACACAGGTGGCCTTGACACGTATACTACACCACCTCCGTCTTAGCACGAAAGCCGGTTAAAACGGTAGCGTGTGATCCGTGTCTGGTGACGGACCAATCGAAGTCGTGTTGGTGTGTCAGGGATCACACAGCATCTGTTTACATCAGAGATGTGTAGAGCAGCCTAGCGTTGACCTTTCGGCCAGTTATAAGCTCGTACATGCCTGGCCCACAGGCTCGAGCCAGTTCAATCGATCCCGACAGTGCTGACTGACCTTTACTCGCTTGCCGCTCTTTCCAGTGGATGAATGTCCCAGGCTGTATTGCTGGTGCTAGTTTTCTGTAGGTTGACTGGTAAGTACGACGATGTTTCCAACGGAGGAAAAGTCCACCGGCTGTAAGGTATTGGGATTCTAATGTTAACGGCATGTAGAAGAATGCTTTCTTTAAATCTGATTGAGAAAACTCGACGTCAGCCATTTTGGCCAGTAGCTCACTGGCCGTTGAGATTAGGGATTTAGTTAACATAATCTGATTATTTACCGCCTCCCAGTCGTACCGTACCGCCCTTTTTCAACATCTTGTCTATGGGGTGAACCCGTTTGGAACTGTCGGTTTGTTCAACCAAGTCGTTTGAAAACACTTTCTCTATGACAACAATCACTGATTCTTGTTTGGCCAGAGGAATCGGGCTCGATTGTGTTATCGGAAGAGTGGAATAGAATTCCGCCACCGGTGTGCACATATGGTTACCGTTCTAATGTCCGGCGAAGGAAGCTTGGGCTCTGAAAGCCTGTGATTTTGCTTCCCAGTGAGAGAAGAGTTATGCACTGATTAGATGTGTTCTCGCAATAACACTGGTGAGTCATCTTCCGGAGCATCTTGGCTCACTTGCGGCCTTTGACGAATGTGGGGACTCAGGCGGCCTTGACGCGTATACAATACCAACTTCTGGCCACTTTAATGTAGAGCCAACAACACTCATAAAATAAATCTCCCGAAATGGTTCAGCAAAATCAGTACAGACTCGGCTCCCTGGCTTTTACTCGAATAGCCAAAGGTGTGGTTCGATTTGTGAAGGTGATTTTGATAATGATACACGTCAACTGCACTCTAACCGATCCTTGAATGTAACGATCCCTAAAAGACTAATAAAAGTAACTGGGCATCTAGGATTTCACCTTAGTCAATCCGGGGTGTACCTTATAGGACTGTCTTAAACCTCTTGATTCAAGTGAGTTCAAGATTATTATTCTTCCACTGAACAGAAGAAATTCATCTAGGATTGACAATGAATCACCTCATGAAAAATTCGCGCAGTTGTGGTTCGCGATTGGTTTTTGATCATCCATGCTTTAGAAAGTATTTGACTGGGATGTTCGACATTAGGAACATTTTTCGTTCATGTCTTCAGTGAATGTTAGGCACGCGGCAGCGTCCGTGAACACGCACTGTACTTCATTTTCAAGGCTGGTAGGTGCGAAAACCGGCTGCTCGTCTGTTTTATTTTGTACAGCAATTAAACGAGACAGTATGTCTGTGTACCCAAACCCTGATGAAGAAGTATGTTCAAATTTGAAGTCATAGCCAAGAAGGGTGGTGACCCGTCTTCGAAGGCGATTGGCAGTGTGCATAGTTATGCCCTCCTTGCTGTTAAAAATGGCTAACAGTGGTTTAGGATCGGTCTAAAGTGAAAATCTTTTGCCATGAATCATTTTGTGAAATTTCCGTACAGCGAAAATTAGGGTTAATGTTTCCTTCTCAATTTGGCTATAATTCCGTTTTGCGGAGGTTTGCGACCTGAAGCATCAGCTATAGCTTTCTGTGATCCATCCTGGAACCTGTGTGGAATAACGCCTCCTATTCCATATTTGGACGCATCTGCTGCTACAACAATGTCGACTGATGAGTCACCCTGTTAACAACCCTGATGGTGACAAAATTGATTGTATGGACTCAAAAGCAGTTTGGCATTCAGAAGTCCAGTTCCATTTAGAATTGCACAAAAGTAGATTATTCAATGGAGTAAGATACACATGCATTTAAGGTACAACGTGTTTGCAGTAATTAATCACAACTACATATAACTGAAGGGTATTAACCTCAGCGGGTGGTGGCATTTCACGGGTGAGTAACTTTTTCTGGAACTGAATATCGTCCGCTGGAGTCAACATTATGACCACAATAAGACAACAGCGTGTGCGAGGGAAAATGGACCATTTTTCTTGCGGATATGAAAACCAAACTGTTCTATACGCCTCAGGAATTCTATGAAATGATCAAAATGTTCTTCAACATTATGGTCAACGGTTAAGTTATCATCCATGCCGGCGGCTGCGATTAACAATCCAGAAACCATTTTGACCATGATTTGTTGGGATATCATCGGAGCACACTTGACCCCCAAATGATAATCGATTATAGCAATGTAATCCCTTATGTGTATTTGCTGTCAATATTTGATGTGACCTATCGTCGACTTGGACCTGTAGATAACTTCAGAGGAATCAAGTTTCGAAAATATGCTTTCACCATTGAGTTTAATGAAGAGGACTTCAGACAATGAAAGGGAATATTAGCAGTTTTCTAGTGCATCATTTAAACCCGTGGAAAAATCCGCGATGATGCGGAGTGGTCTGTTCGACGTTTTCACAAAAACTACTGATGCTGCCCACTCTGAATATTTACTTGGGCTAATGAAACCTACCGATTCTAGGTGATTTAGTTCTTTATTGACCTGCTGAACGGCAGTATACGGTACTGGTCATTTGAGTCGGAAAACGGCTTTTGCGTTTTGCTTTAGATATAACTTCGCATTCGCTGCAATGCGTAATACAAGACTATCAGAAAAACTGCAGTATTTTCTATTTGTAGATGGATGATGAATTGAGAAGTAACCATAAAATGACCGGGGCCAACGCATTATTCTGTCACTTTAGACCAAACATTTTTTATGTCTTTGACAGTCGAATTAAAAAATTTTTTAATGGGACTGACCCAAAGTTTCAATTTATCAATCTACTGAAAGTCGAGTAGCTTACGTGAGCAGTCGTTTATAAAGTATACCGGCGCGGAAAATTTGCGACCACGAAATTCATATACACAATTTACGGTTTCTGCAATAACCACTTGACCACCAGAAGTACTACAGGTCAGGTTTCCAGAAAGTTGAGGTTCTGGATACTCTAATGCTTCCCATGTACAATGTGTGATAATCGTAACGTCTGAAGCAGAATCAAACTGGAATACCAGTGGAACACCATCAACAATAACAGACAACTTCATTGATTAATGGATTGAGGATAACACAAGGTTACGAACAAGTTGTAATACCCTACGTTTCAACCACCTCGGGTGGCCTTCCTCAGGTGTGCCAAATCTGTAGTAGCAGCGGTAGTGAGGACCATTCCAGATGTATCAAAGTTCTCCGTATGACTCATCGAATGTTCGGGATAAGGTATTTTGGTTGAGGACCTGTCTGTTTATTACGGTCACAGTATGCTTGGTTGTATCTTCTTCCAGCACACAGACTGCAAGTTTAGTTTACATATGGACAATTATTCACAAAATGCCAATCTCTACATTTTCAGCATGTAGTAGGAGGCTTCGACTGATCATTAAAAGAAGGACCGGAAACAGAAACACGTGATTTTGATGCACCTGGTGTAAGTTGTAGTCGGTTAACTTCGTTGACCGCCGGGTCCTTCACTATCAACTCGGGGCTGATTCTTATATGTTATCCTTTGGCACTGTGATTATCTGAAGGGTAGGCTTTGAAGAACTGTCAAGATTCGACAAAGTGTGATTCCGGATTTCAGCGTCAGACGTTGAGTGCAGCTTACTAACAAAAAGCAAACACGTGAACTGATCCATTGTAGGTTCCTTCAGATTGAACCGTTCAGCCTCTAAATCGATTCTGTCGGCACACAAAAGCTTCCGATTCCCCTTGTTGACTTCCAAACACTTCTATTGAGAAGGAAATGGTGAAGGACGAGGGCTCAGTATTTGTGAGACAATTTATTGTTTCCCCGAAAGTTGTCTGTTGGCCTCTGGTGTTCAACAGCGCCCACATTGTGGGTATCAGACAGTCACTGTCTACCCAGGCTGCACAAACCACAGTGAATATATCCACAAATCTTGTGTACCATCATTCACACAGTATTCTGGATTCAGGACCATCGAAGTTCCGTGATAGCATTGAAGACCTTATCATTAGTTAATCCGGATGGACACGAGGTCGTGAGCCAAGAATGCAAATGGTGCAAGAGTTGTCTGTTCAGAAAATCAGTACATAGGTTATGTGTTTCAACATGACTACAAACACTCATCTACGTACGACGCTAGGCCCAAACGGTCAAGGTTGCCGAAGACGTCAACACTCGGTTCTCTTATGTGCCATGAAACACTTCATGCCGCGCTGCACTCCGATGTTTCTTCTTGTATTTTTCTTGCGATTACTTCAATGTCAAAATCCACGCCCTTGTTCCACTAATGAATAGCAATGGTGTGAGCAGTATGGTACAATCGCTCGTCCTCGAAACACTAATCCTCGCAAAGAGTGTTCCAGCCGCAGCAAAAGCCACTCAGATTCTCTTTGTTCTTTAAACGATCAGCGTACCGGCCTCGGGGACGTCGATGATCCTGGTTCGCCTTTTCTTTTGACCGGGGTGTCATCCCATTTACAAAACTGGCTGCGGTGCACTCGATGATGATTCTTCTCATTCCTAATCACATACACTGGGCCAAGGTTGTCCAACTTGTCAAAATAGTAATATATGATCACTAAAGGAAGAAACTGGAGAAACATTCCTGAAAGTGTTGAAGTCTCGCACTTCTACAACTTCAGTATGTATTTTGTTATCATGCTTCACTTTTCTGTCCATTTCTCATAACATAATATTTTAGACAGTCTGGCCAAGCATTCTTAACTAGATCACAGACAACTTTTCGTTTCAACTCGGTTAGTTCCTGGGTGCTAAATCATTAGCTACGGGTTATTACCTTCAACCGATTATAGGAGAAACCAATACTTCTTGGGTTTTGATTCCTTCTCTTTCCTGCTGCTTTTTAGTTCTGTAACAGAGGTATTTTGGTGGTATTCCAGTATAGTCTTCCAAATTATTTTTTTATTTTTGCAGGCGAACTAAAAAAAAACAATGATAACCTGGGAGAATGACGAAAAAGCACCCCAAAACCAAAATCCCGCAAATTTGTTGACTGCTTTATAGTACTTTCAGGTAGTGCTGATTATTGCGTCGCTTCAGAGACAAAGAAGCCACAGAAAACAGCGTAACTGAAAGAATTGCAGTAAGTTGAAATAGGGTTCATAAGTTGTTACAGTAAAGGGAAGAAACTTGGCTTGTGTGTTCTTGACTCTGTGTTGGCCTGTGAAAAATTGTGTTAGATGGTACACAAGTGTGAAGAAAAAGTGAATGGAACGAAATAACAGGTAAATTCAACGGAATTACTAGCTTCAATCACTTCACCAACGAAACCTGACATACTCAAATAACGTTCCGCCAGACATTCGCAGTTAATGTAGCGGTAGTAGTGTTCTGAACCAAGAACGCTGATGTAGCAAGTGTTGTCTGTTCAGAAAACCAATACATGGGTTATGAAGTTCAACGCGACCACAAATAAAAAACTCATCTGCGTACGACACTGGGCCCAAACGGTCAAGGTTGCCACAGTCGCCAATGCCCAGTTCCTTTACGTTCTATTACGTACCGAAAACCATTTCACGCGATAGTGCACTCCGACGTTTCTTCTTGTATTTTTACTGCGATTACTTCAATGCCAATATCTACGCTCTGGCCCCAGATGTGCATTCTCTTTTGATCGGGGTGTCATACCATTTACAAAACTGGCTGCCGTGCACTCGATTTTGATTCTTCTCATTCCTAATCACACACACTGGGTCACGGCGGTCCACTCCACATCGCCAGGAATTTCCTACATCCGGGTCCTAGTACGCCTGGACTCCACCGGTCTCTGTATTTAATCTTCGAACCAATTTCAAACAGAGTACTTCAACCTGATAACCTTGCAGTTGACTGCTCCTTGGAAACCCCTTGTGCGTTCGCCAAGTTTTGGTTGGCCAATCTCCGCGCTTCTGCTAATTCACGCATGCTCATCCGTCGGTCTCTTCACAAACCAATCTCATGATCGGCTAGCAAGTGTGGCACGCGTCCATACATTAGCTCGAACGGTGATTCCTTCGTTGGCCCTTGTGGCGAACAGCGGTGGGCCAACAGAATGAACGATAGTGCTTCCTCCCAGCTTCCTCCTTTCGCCTCCAACCATTCCTTGATTGTGCGGTTGTTTCGTTCCGTCACTCCATTTGATTGAGGATGGTGTGGCGTCGTGCGAATTTTCTTAATTCCCAAACGTTCCAAATAGTTCCGAAACTCCTCACTTTTGAAGCAGGGACCTTGGTCAGTCAATATGCTTCGTGGTATTCCGTGATTTGCAACGATGTGTTCCATCACCGCCCTCCTTACAGCGGCTGCTTCCATCCATCTTGTGAAATTTTCCGTCATGACTACGATGTGCTGATCCCTGGAAGTGGTTTCTGGGAAGAGACTCATCATATCCACCGACCATAGTTCCCAAATCTCACTGATCAGAAGTGGTTGTGTGGGATACTGACTGGGGTAGTTGGAGCTCCTCAGCATCTGACATTGCTGGCACCCCAGTCCATAATTGTTAACGTCCTTCTTCATTCCTTGCCAGTATGCATTTTGCCTCAGCATTTCATAAGTTCGATGACATCCCGTATGAGCCAACTGATGACATTCCTTCACAATTGTCTCTCTCAACCCCGTCGGTATAACAGGCACGCTTATTCCATCCCACACTCGGCGCATTAAAATTCCCGCACTGTTCAACCGCAATTCTGACCAATGCGTTCTGAAGGATGTCACCTCCGGGATTTCCACGTTCCCTGGTTGTTGTTCTCCCGAT
>JTDE01001275.1:10587-20829 GCA_014338405.1 Paragonimus skrjabini miyazakii
TTGGAAGGAGTGGTTACTAGTGTGAACATATACTGCATATTCAGACGCTGATCATGACTTAAGTCAATCGGGTAGAGCATGCACTGATGTGAACGCATACTGCATGCTGAGACGTTGGTGATAGCTTAAGTCAATCGGATGGAGCAGCTACAAGTGGTTGTTGGTGGCAATATCGATCATTATTAGCGAAAACTTAATTCTTATTGTCACGTCCACTGGATAAGTTTTGGCTGCAACAGTACGAGTGCGTCAAAACAACGATCAACATACCACTCACCTTTCACCTGTGCTGCAGTTATGTTCACTTTCCTGACATTGCTGATTGACCAAATGTTCACTTGTTTATCATCTGGTGCCTGTTCAACTTCTAGACAACCAAGTTTTATTGCAGAGGTTCCAGAATTGTCTGAACGCGCATTGTCACCGTGTTTCGGGATATATGTCATCTTGGCTCATTAGGCCACCGTGATCACCAAAAGGTATAATTATATCAGGTCATTTCTTATCTATCGTTTAGTAGACACTTTCGTTTGCCAAGAAGCACTTCAGATCACTATGTTGATCTAATTTACAGCTATTTAACTCTCAATCACAGGAGGTTTATTTGGAGCAAACAGGATCCCCGTAACTGTGAAACGACTGTTGTTTACTTTCTCGCATACGGACTGCAACTACCGCTAGATTTCATTATCGGTAGTTATCAGTAGGTTTTTCAACTTATCGCCTGCCTATCTTCACTCTTCACGCTTTTAGTCTATCGCCAATGTAGGAACCTGGCCGTTCGCCAAGTACCACTTCATAGTCATTCCCGGAGAGGGCGATCCCACGAACTAACTCGTCGAACTGTTCTCCACCTTATATTACATACAAGAGTTGTATGTGGTACAATATACTTGGATTCATCATCAAACATTGCCGAATCTGATCTATTCACAGAATGAAATCGCTCGCTTGCCCCTAATGAAATGGCTCACAAAGGTCTGAGTATGCAATATGCGTTCACACTAGTAGCTGCTCCACCCGATTGACTTAAGCTATCACCAACATCTCAGCATGCAGTATACGTTCACATCAGTGCATGCTCTACCCGATTGACTTAAGTCATGATCAGCGTCTGAATATGCAGTATATGTTCACACTAGTAACCACTCCTTCCAAACCATTTTTTCCATTGACAATTTGGAGAACGAATATATGCGGGAAGTGCTGGAAAACCTGTATTTGGAGCGTTTGGGGTACATGGTAATAATCATCTTTGATTCCGTTGGTTGTCATACTGATTGGAATATTTTTATGCACCGTAATAGATACTTGGCGTTCTGAACATCATAGCGTGACTGGCTGAGAGGTATACATCCCGGTGATCGGCAGGCAGCTTGATTTCATTTGTTTCCATATACTGTTCCGTATGAACGCCAGGCGACCTCAATCTAGTTTAAAACAATGCAGTAGAGTGGATAGAATTTACTTCTGAAGATTCTCGATGATAGAGTGGGATATGATACCTTTTTCTTACGCCATTCCATAAACACCGAATACAGAAACAGCCATATGATAGCGTCGTTTACAGCCATTTTTGAGAGCAACGTTTCATCGACCAGTATCCACCTGAAATCCTGCCATCAAAGAGAAATAATACAAATATCGTATAGACAAGGAAACTGGAAATGTTGTCATACATGTTTCACTATCAAATGTCTTAGTGTTCTTGTTGAAATGCAATGCTAACAATGTACGGTCGTATATTTTCACTTCGACCATATCTGTGAAACGCTTCAAAATGAAGCACTCTCAGACTACGGGATGACGTGTTTCATCTTGAGAGTGGTAATGATCGCATTAATAAGACGTGGAAAGTGTGCTAACGCCAATAATGGGTTGTTTTCGCAGAAATGGAGGAAAACATTTTCATCGCCAATCCAATCTTTTGGGACTTATTCAATGTATTTCAATTTTTCCATTAACGCCGCTTATTTACAATTGATGTACTGTAGGTACCTTGCCTGAAATTCCGATTTGAAAATTTCAACAAATATGTAAAAGTCGGGGATTCGTGCCGAAATGATCGTTTTGTCTTTTGAATGAGCTTCAAGGCGAATCCCGTGAAACGGATAATTACCGCAACTATCCATTTGGTTGCAGATCTTTCTCGACTGGGGAATGGAAAAATTCAAATCCGTGGCTTTCTGCTTCCAACAATCACTTTGTTCGGGTAACTCGACATTAGTTTCTGTTGCAATATAGAAATGTTTGGGCATGCGATTTAAACTTTCCGCTGATGTTCTCTCTCTTGTTATCTATTTCGGGTCGTCCGCTTATCTATTATTCAACGTGTCCCACACGATATGAACGTCCCTTAAACTGTAACATTTGATTCCCCCTGGACTTACTTGTTTGAACAGTTTGAAAACCCCTTTGTTGTTGAGACTTTGATTTTCGTGTTGCCATTGACGTTGTGTGGATAGCCGCATCGTCTCTGTATCACCAATACACTGGTTGTGATTGTTCGTTACGTCTTTTCTCTTGTCTTGGATTGTGTCGAGGATGTCTGTAATCGCCGTCCTTTGTATACTTCATTCTTCCCCTAACAATTAGTGACAGTGGTGGGATGAATGTGAAACCGGAGTTCACTTCACACACGTTATCGACGGATACTACCATCGAAATGAACGAGTTAGGCTGCGAAGTTAAACCATCCCCACTTCAGCCTCTCTTTTACAATCTCGAAGATGACTTTGATGACTGGGCATTTTACGTCAGAATTTACTTTTCAGCAGTGAATTACAAGCTTCACAGCTTTTACATCCTTAGCTTTTTGGGTGATGCAGCTGTGGAGCAAATTTCGTGCGTCTATTGTGGCTCCAGATTCACCACCCGAGGTCATATAGGAAACTCTAAAAGCACTCTTCGGGCGCACGGAATTAGCGCCTGTTTATCGCGAAAGGTTCCATGCTAGGCGCCAACAACCGTCGGAATCAATGGATTCGTTCCTTCGTGACCTGCGGGAGCTAGCCCTGAAGGCGTTTCCACAATCATTCCCGGGAGAAAAAGATTGCCAGATTTGTGACCGTTTTTGTCTTGGATTGTCTAACAAGGAATTACGTGGAAAACTCCTGGGCAAACCGGCGTCGTCATTGCTGAGGGCAGTTGAAAAGGCGCGCGCATTTGAGGCGGTGTAAGAGTCGATGCGCGACACCTCTTCAGTAAGAGAACCCAAGTGTTTTGCCGCCCGAAATTTTCCCCAGCCAAGTTCCCCAGCGAGTAATTGCATCTACTGTAAGAGATTTTGTTCCCGCGCGCAGAAGTGTCGACACAATCCGCCTTTGGCAGCGAGCCGAGTAACACGGGGTAGGTCAGTTTTGTCGTATGCATCTATAACTTCTGTTATCTGTTTCGCCAATGCTGACGCAGATAAGCCACTAACTGTGAACGGTAGATTAGACAAATAGATTAGATTAGATTAGATTAGACAATGATTGATACTGGTGCCTCGTGTTCTAATTTGAACTCGGCCGTGGTAGCCCAACTTAATTGTAAAATAGTCCAGCCTGAGTGCCGCCATCAAATATTAACGGCAAACGGCACCACTTTACAGACGGGCTCGCAAGTAGTGGCTACAGTACAGCTGGCTAATTTAACAACTAGACACTAATTTGCAGTAAGTAGCCACCTGCCATGGAGCGCGGTTTTAGGGATGGATTTTCTACGACGGTACTGCGATAGGATCGACCAAGTCTCACAGACAATCTTCCTTCGTTATAATGTCAAGAATGCCCGAGTGGTAGGCAGGCCACAAATGGTAAACGAACTAAAAGCTTCCGATAAACTGGACGAACTGGAATCGATCTTGATACAACCATTACTAACTAGGACGGCTTTGCCTTATACTGAAAGACTCAAGTTAGCAGGCCTCTTACGTAGTTTCCCCGACGCGTTCCAGTACGGTAGTGAGGAACCTGGGCGGACTGGACTTGTACAACACGAAACTGATACAAACGATCACCACCTTCTTCGACAACCCGCCAGCAGAATTCCTGTTCACTGTCAGTCGCAACTGAATACCATGATTCAAGACATGCTTAACAAGGGAGCTATATGCTCACCAAATTCCCCCTGGGAATCCCCTATCGTGTTGGTTAAAAAAAGGACAGGAGCTTACGGTCATGCATTGACTATAGACGTCTGAATGCTATAACAAAGAAAGATTAATTTCCTCTGCCACGCATCGATACAACATTCGATGTTTTACATAGCGCAAAGTGGTTCTCCACGCTTGATCTAGCTTCGGGGTACTGGCAGGTTGAAGTCCACCCCACAGATCGTCAAAAGACGGCATTTATCATTCCATCCGGGTTGTATGATTTTGAAACAATGCCGTTCGGCCTGGCTAATGCGCCTGCTACTTTTCAGCGATTAATGCAGACAGTGTTGCAAGATTTAGTACCAGGCCAATGTTCAACCTACCTTAACGACATTATTGTTCACGCCCCCACAACTGAAGAGCACAATTCCCGACTGAAGAATGTATTCGAACGTCTCCAAATGGCGGGCCTAAAATTGAAGCATACAAAATGCGTGCTTTCGAAGCACGCATCTAATCACACCCTTTGGAGTAAAACCCGATGGCACGAAAGTCAAACAAGTTGTTCGTTGACCAGTATCACGATCAGTAAGCGAGGTACGCAGTTTTATGAGGCTGGCTCCATATTATCGGAAATTTGTTCCACATTTTGCGGAGATAGCATCCCCATTGCATCAACTTACAGAGAAAGACAGGAAATTCGTATGGTCTGCTGAACATAACGCAGCGTTCAACACTCTTAAAGATAAGTTCAGCTTCCCTCCCATTCTCGAATTCCCCGATTTCTCGCCGTCAGCCGGTTCCTTCATACTAGAAACTGACGCCAGTGACTTAACTATCGGTGCCGTACTCTCCCAGAAGTCAGTCAATGAGGAAGTCGTGATTGCCTATGCAAGTCGTCGGCTCGATAAGCGAGAAAGACGTCGTTCCACTACGCGTCGTGAGATGTTAGCTTTGGTGTATTTCCTTGAACGCCTCCGCCCTTACTTACTCGGGAAATCCTTTAAAGTTCGAACGGGCCATCAAGCACTACAGTGGCTTCGCAACTTGCGAGAGCCGGATGGTCAAGTAGCACGTTGGTTGGAGTATTTGCAGGATTACGACTTTGACTGTATTTATCGCCCGGGCAGCCGTCACGCGACTGTTGATGCTTTGTCTCGCTTTCCCGCGGAAACTCTTAACGCTATGTTATCCACACCCTCAGCTGGGGCTACGTGGGCACACTATCAACTGAATTATCCGTACATTTCTAACGTCTACCGCCGACAACTTGATGGAAACCCAAAATCGACTGGCCACGAAATGGAGGGCAGATCTCCGGAAGAGCGCTGCTTATGGTCACAGTAGGCGAACTTGCGAGTTGTCTATGGCGTATTGCATTTAGTTGATTGAGCCAAACGAACACAGACTAATCTTCCTATCTGGTAAGGTTTCAAAAGTTGTCCGAGAGGTTCATTTAGAACTGGGACATGCGGGTCGGCGAAGGACTGAAGCAACTGTCCGACAGCACTTTTTGTGGCCAAAGCTACATGACGATGCTGTTCGCAACTGTGCCAAATGTAACATGTGTGCGCAAACCAATTCCCCCATTGTAGCTCCCAGGGCCCCGCTTCAAACGGTTGCAACAGTTGGCCCAAACCACCGTGTAGGATTTGATGTGATGGAACCACTACCCATGTCGAAGATAGGAAATGAATATATTCTTGTGATTGTTGACTATGTTACCAAGTGGTGTGAAGCCTTTCCGATGCCAAACCAAGAGGCTTTAACAATAACGTCGTTGTTCATTAACGAATGGGTCGCTCGTTTCGGTACACCCGTTGAGCTACACTCTGACCAGGGTGCTGCGTTTGAAAGTCGCCTTCTAGAGGAAGTATGTCGTATGTTGCGCATACATAATACCCGAACAACTCCCTACCACCCTCAGAGTAACGGCTTGGTCGAATTAACCAATCGTACTGTAATGACAATTCTACGTGCCTTTATTGAACGACACCAGTCAGATAGTTGGGATGAAATCCTGCTACAGTGTCTCTTAGCCTATAGGGCTGCCGTCCATTCGAGTACGGGGTAGACGCCTTCACTACTAACCCTAGGGCATGAGCTACGCCGGCCAATCGAAGTACCAACACCGCCGGCGCCAGTCGAATACATAGGGTTACCACAATATGTCAAGGAGCTGGGCGGACGGTTAAGAGTCGCCTATAAAATTGCCGCCCAGCATCAGTCAAAGTCGCAACACCATCAGAAAAGCTGTTATGACCGTACCGCAAACGGACCAGTTTACCACATCGGGGATCAAGTCTGGTTGTACGGGTCAAAACCATCATTAGAGGCTGCCCACAAATTCCATTGCCCGTGGCTAGGTCCGTTCGTAATTGTGCACATGTTGTCGCTCACTGTATATGTAATTCGCGATACTACCAATCCAACAGCTGATGTACTTATGGTACATTACAGTCAGTTAAAGCCAGCCCAAACGCCGGAGGAAGCCCAGATGCGGCTCTTGCCAGTACCACCTCGCAGTGTTCAGATTGCGGAGCAGACAGTCAAAATCCCAGCCAAAGGTAGTTGCAGCGAAATTGGCAGTACCGAAGCACTGGGGTTAGTGCCTCATTGAGAGGGGAGCAGTGTAACAACACAGAAACTGTTGTGCATGCGATTTAAACTTTCCGCTGATGTTCTCTCTCTTGTTATCTATTTCGGGTCGTCCGCTTATCTATTATTCAACGTGTCCCACACGATATGAACGTCCCTAAAACTGTAACATTTGATTCCCCCTGGACTTACTTGTTTGAACAGTTTGAAAACCCTTTGTTGTTGAGACTTTGATTTTCGTGTTGCCATTGACGTTGTGTGGATAGCCGCATCGTCTCTGTATCACCAATACACTGGTTGTGATTGTTCGTTACGTTTTTTCTCTTGTCTTGGTTTGTGTCGAGGATTTCTGTAATCGCCGTCCTTTGTATACTTTAGTCGTCCCGTTACAGTTCAAAGTTTCTCTCTGTCATTGTGTATTCATATTTTTGTTCTAGTGGTGCCCTGTGCATCAAATATTCACATACCGCTAGTGTTTTCTGCAATCGAGTAACACTAATTCCATTACATACTAAAATATTTGGTTCACTCTATCTATACCCTTTTTATATTGTACCGTTTATCGCATATATTTGGCCACATATTATCTGAGCAGATATCCGTTCGGTTCCACTATTTTCTAGCCTTACGTTCTGCTCCTTTTCCCTACCGTTTTGTTTTATATAACGCTAACACTTCCGCCTTTCTTCATAGTGACATGCGCGACATCCAGCATCATCGGTGGATCAGAAGTACCGAGTGAATGCGGCGGTTTTGGCTGTCGCATGACTGTTCAAAACGGTGTGCGGTGCCAAGAGTGTCTACACTGGCACCACAAGTAGGACCAATGCACTCTGCTCGCTTCGTCAAAAAGCCATTTATCGGCATTAGCTCTCTTTTCCGTGAGGGCTGCATTCCGTCTGAGGCTCTGTCCGTTCCGCTACCCACCACCGCTCATTAGAGCAGAAACGTGACACGCTGAATTGTAGTTGCAGGACGTGTAAAGACATCAGTGAGATGCACATGGCCACGGTTGAAAGAGCTCTGGTAGGAACACAGACGGCTGTATCTGACACGAGGACAGAACTGAACTCACTGAACGAGTATATTGCGCTCGCCCTTCCAACTGCGACGGTTTCTCGTAAGGCAGTGGCTTTATCCACAGCACAACTTGTGGAAGCTGCGACAAACCTGAGGGACAAGCCACTCCGGGAGAGGAGGCTCGTTTTGAGGGGACGACTTCCGATCACGCCCTCGCCAGGTGAACAAGCGAGAGCGGTGGTAAACACCGCATTTCCTTCAGAATTAACACGCTCAGTTTCGGTCAGCAGACTTCGTTCCAAAGCTACCAAGAAGTCACGTGGACTTCTTGTGACGTTACCCGCGAAGATCAGCACGGGGGAATTACTGGACAAGACAGTTCAGTTAAAGAAAACTCACACTAATTTAAAAGGAGTCTCACTGGATCACTCATTGTGGGAGCGGTAGAAGCGCTCCCAGCTTGATATAACGCATCAAGGCTGACCCCAAACTATAAGCCAACGTGAAAGTCCCCATTCTCATTCTCAGGAAGGGACGAGCGCCTCCGAATGGATCAACCCATGTGCCCACACCCACACAAAAGGCGACTGCCCCCATTCCCTTGGATGGCCAATCATCTTTGGGGCTGCACGTGTTTGAACCAGTGGCTCCAAAAGATGCCACAGAGCAGCAGTCTTGCTCTAAACCACCAATCATCAGGCCTCCGAAAATTTCTACCCAAACTTACTTTTTTGCTGACCGTTACAACGCAATGAGTCTGCTTGGGTTGCCTCCAACTTCTAGAAAGGCTCATACTTGGCTTATTCCAGCCACATTTCCATCGGCCGGGTCACGGTCATTTCTTCCTGGGTTCCCTCCCAACCAAAAACCACACCCAAATTTTTAGGGGTGCAAAGCTGCAAACCGCCCTCCAGTACTTCAAAAAGTGAAGGCAGTTCACAAGTCATCAATCCCGGGCAACCAAAAACGGAAGAAAGGTCCCACAGGAACGCTCACATATGCTCAAGCGGTGATGTAACGGCCGCAACCCTCCGAAAGGGCTCAGGAAACTCTGACACCGTCTACACACTCCCCCCTCACTACAAGGGCTGCTTTCTCAAGCTCTTCCTCGTCCTGTTCTCTCTTTTTACACCCAGCCAAATGTGGAGGTAGTCCTCTAGTGCGTGTACACTAACTGTCTGAGTCTTTTAAACAAACTACCTGAAATGAGACAGTTGGTGCACGACATTTGTCCTAATATCCCTGCCTTAACGGAAACCTGGCTCTTCGCAGACATCAGTGATAATGAACTGCGTGTTCCTGGATACTCACTGTACCAAACAGGCTCCTCCCGTGGACGCATGGAAGGCTGTGCTATTTTTCTAAGCCAGAAGCTGCCAGTACTAACTGTCATAGGGGAATTTACCTCCCCAGAGAAGTGTGACGGACTGTGGTTTAAACTCCAGCTTCGTAATCGTGACACGCTCCTCGTCAGTGTTGTTTACCGATCGCCGTCGTGCGGCGCATCTGACGACAAGGCCATTCTTACCGCCCGAGACTATCTCCCGTCTACACAGCGTTTCTCCCATCTTATCATTATGGCACAGACATGACTCCTACTGGTAGCTCGGGAGAATATAATGTTCTCTTCAAATACATGCATCGCCGTAGAAAAACGAAGCCCTCAGCCCTTCCTCTGCGGCTTCCCGAAAGGGAAACCTCCTCCAAATCTCACGAGAATACCACTGAGCCGTCCACAACGTGGCTCCGGAAGCCGAGCATCCGATTCTCCCGAAGAGAAATTTTCAATGCCCACCACTAGCAGTTGAATTCTCTGTGCCCGACGTTCAAGCTCTTTTACTTAAGATCATCCCTTATAATGCAATGGGACCAGACGGGATCCATCCTCGGATCCTGGAAAAAGCGGCCCTTGGTTTGGCGGTGCCCCTCTATTACCTGTTTAAACAGACACTTCGGACAATCACGCTTCCGGAGGCATGAAAAGAGGCCATTGTCACACCTATCTTTAAAGCTGGAGATCGTCCACCCCCTGCTAGTTATCGGCAAAGCAGCTTCACCAACATCTCATGTAAGGTAATGGAGCGCCTGTTAAAACGCACCATCCTTAAGCATTTCTTCCCGAATAATCTTTACTCTTCTTCCTAGCATGGCTTTCTTCCAGACCAGTCATGCGTAACCAATAAGCTAATCACCGTGGATAACCTGACAGACGCCAAAGACAATGGCCATATCTCGAAAGCGATCTTTTTCAACTTTGCTAAGTTATTTGATCGTGTCCCACACTGTCCACTTGTGCATAAGCTAGAAACCTATGGGACCCAAGGAAAGGTTCTCTGCTGGATTACATCCTTTCTTGACAGCAGAACTTTTGGGGCAAAAACCGGATCGGATCATTCTTCTCCTTCTCCGGTCTCCGCTGTAGTTCCTCAATGATCCGTGCTCCGTCCGCTGTCGTTTCTAATATACATCGCTGACCTTTCCGACCTCATTTTTAGCGAAATTCTCCTTTATGCCGGTGATTTAAAAATCTGGAATGCCTTTGA
>JTDE01001275.1:28512-45539 GCA_014338405.1 Paragonimus skrjabini miyazakii
CGACCCAATAGATTGCACAAAGCGCGCGCGATCGCTAACCAGTCGCTTACCAAGTGACATTCGAAGAAACTCGAAAAAGCCGAAGGGAGATATTATTGTGGTTTTGGGGATATCGTCTTTGGCTACCGGAATTTGATGATAAGCTGGTACTAGGTCTGTCTTTTTGAGTATGGTTTTTTCGTGTAAATAAGTAGCTAAATCATGTATGTGCGGGATTGGGTATTTGTCAGAGACGGTTGCTTTGTTGAGCCCGCGGTAAGCACCACATGGGCGCCAATCACCTCACTTCTTAGGCAATATATGCAGCGGTGAGGCCCATGGACTTTCGGAAGGGCGTATCATCCCGAGTTCGAGCATGTGCTCAAACTCTACCCAGGCGAGTTTTAGTTTGTCGGGAGTCAACCGGCGAAGCCGTGCTGAGACGCAGGGTACCTTAGTGCGGATGTGATGTGTGACATTGTAGGTCACTGTTGGGATATCGTTCGATGTGCGAACGAGCTGCGGGAACTCAGTGAAGAGATCCACGAACTGCGTAGGGGTGGCGGGTTGAGCGTATATGGGCGTTATTACCGCAACTGTTGTGTGCGTGTCGGATATGCCTAGCCTGGTGCTGGAATCGATTAGCAGACGGCGTCTCGTATCAACCAGAAGGTCGATTTTCTCCGACACTATAGAATGTCGGAGAAAATCGACCTTGATTATTGCGAAAGGTGCTGCGGCAACTGTAAACACCCAACGGAATGTCCGCCGGAGGCCTAAATTAAGAGTCAAGGACCGCTGTCCATATGTGGTTATAGGCATACCATTTGCAACGTATAGCTGTGGACTGCAGGAGTTTGGCACCTCGTCTTTTGTAGACGGAGAAACACTAACCTGCGCCCCGGTATCAACCAGGAACGTGTGTCCGATTTCTACATCCCGTACACAAATGAAGTGACAGGGAGAGTTAGCGCCGGCGGCATTGTTTGCCATTAAGGTTCGGCTGTTGAGTTTGCATCGCCTTGATGACGCATAGGTGCTGGATTTGATGCAATGCTTGGCTCTGTTACCAAAACGTTCATGGTACCAACAACAGCCAGCTTTTGATTGCGGTTTGTGTCGTCTTGATGATATATCAGGTCGACAATCTGAGGAACGGTTTGAAATTTTTTGTTCAAATCACGTCGTAAAGCTGTGATTTCTGCTGTTAGAGCCTCAATGTCTGCTGGACCACGTTTTGCGGTAACCACACTGTCGGAACTGCGCGTGCTTCTGTAAGACGTGGACTAGAGTGTGATACACTCAAGCAACCCAGTAGTGGTTGAAATCGCCCCACTACTTGATCAGCGATTTCCGCTGTCTCGGCGAGAGTCTGTGAACAAGCAATTGAGACTATTGCTTGCGTTGCTTCTGGCAATTTGCTAAGCCAGAGTCCTCTTATGAGGGCTTCGTCCATGTGCGGGTTGCCGATGAGTTGCTGCATCTCTGCTAGCAATGCCGAAGGGCGTTTTTTGCCTAGCTTCAGGTCGTGAAAAGGTTGTTGCACTCGGGTCTTTCCGGAGGGTGTCACTCGATTACTAACTGCCTTTTTTTAAGGTATCGTTTTTATGCTGTGGTGGTTGGTTAACTATAACATCGCAAAGTTGTATGATGACTTCACTGGGAAGGCTGGCTAACAACTGACAGAATCTTGTTTGATCAGACAAAATTCCGTTGCTAAAAAATCCTGCTTCTAAGTAAACAAACCAAAGGAGAGGGTCCATTTCCGAAAACGGAGGGACCACTAGCGAATTAGTACCGATGGAGTGACTATCAACGTCCTTAGATAACATTCCAGACACTGGTTGGTGATTACGCGGTTATGAGCTACTAATGAAACCGAATTGGGAAAATATATAGCTAAACGTATACACGAACAGAAAAAAACAAATGTTTACGCGAACATCAAGAAAAACAACAAATATGCAAAAGAACGAACTCACCAAGACGCAAGGGATGACTGTAGCGAAATGTTCGAAAACTACGGGCTCACCAATTGTTGGAACTGGTCCAACAGAGTCATTATCGAAAACCAATCGACAATGAAAAGCAAGAACTCAGCGCGTTGACCGTCGTGTATTAGTATCGACTCTGGAAAGTAAAGTGTACAGAGAAAGCACGTCAAGCTAGCGAGATACGGTGCGAGTTGTGATTGTAGCCCCGGGACGGATATTACAAAAGGGATAGTTTGACTAAAACAAAAGTGAGCAAAAAGCAAAGATCGTTAAAAATATGCAAGTGAAGGCGACTATCAAAAATATCATTTATTATAGTCGCTCCAAGTGGAACCAATAAATGAATCGATAATGTTAGAAAACAGTCTACATTAACTTTTTGTGCTAAATTCCACCACACTAAGTTCGATATATGCTGGAGTAACAATCCTCTTGAATAACAAATAAATTCCAACGAATTCAGTTCCTCCAGCGTACTAAAATCGGCTGTTGCCACAGTTAACTCCCGGCAACAACGACCACGTGCAAGCAGAAACTAAGGCGCGCGAAGACGGAGTGTGTATCCATTCAAACAATAGACAAGTAGTTTATGTGTTCAATGAGTGTAACAGGTATGAAGAATAGTGTGTAACAAGAAAGCAAAAGCTTAACAGACCTTACACAACTCCCCCCCCTCCCCTAGGGCGTTAACGAAGGGAAAACGCTCGATTATTAAGGAAACAGAGCGAGTCAGTAATGATGATCTTTATAGATGGTAGGCCATCTAACAGTTCGTCCAGAACGGGTGTGCAATGTGGAGGGCTTGAGCTAGGAAGCAGGAGCAAGGGTATGGTCACTGGTGTCAACCATGGGTTGGGTAGACTGAGAGTAGTTTTGGGAGTCGGTAATCAGAATGCCAAAATTCGAAATCCACGAGTCGACAAAACTGCGTGTAATGGTTTTCGTGGATGTGTTGTTCAAAGGGACGGCAATGGGCTGTCTCGTGAATCGGTCCACGCTGGTTAGAAGATATGTATAACCGTTGGAAGAAGGCTAACGATATCCAGATGAACGTGTGTGAAGCGTCCGTCGGGTAAAGGAAACGTTCCCAGGGTAGTGATGGTGTGACGATGAACTTTACTAAGTTGACATTCCCTGCATTGTTTGGCCCAGTTACGAACATTTTTACGAATGCCTGGCGAAATGTAACTCTCGTTGACGCACGTATGCTTGGATGTGACAGGGAATGGAGGCGACTGAAAACATCAAACCGGTGTGCGAAAGGGACGAACGGTCGAGATTTACCGGTAGACATGTAGCACGTAATTGAGTATTCTGACTGGGTTAATGGAATATCACGTAGTTTCAGAGAGGGGTTGACACGGAGCTGACGAAGTTCTGGGTCATTAACCTGGGATTTCGCGAGGGAGAGAAGATCATTGCCATTTCTGGATAACTGGCTGACATCCGGGCGAGACAAGGCGTCGGCGACGAAATTGCTGGAACCGTCCATAAAACGAATGTCGATGGTGAACTGGGGGGTAAGATCCAAGTGTCTTGTTTCTCTAGGGGAGTGCCGATCTGTAGGGGAACTAAAGGCAAACACGAATGGTTTGTTGTCAGTGAAAACAGTAAAGTTACGATCCTCCGGAAGATGTCGAAAGTGTTTAGTGGCAAGGTAAATGGCCAGTATCTGACAACCAAAGGTACTGTAACGCGTTTGCGCTGGTTGAAGTTTTCGGGAGAAAAAGGACAAAGTTTGGATTTTACCATTCACGTTTTGTTGTAAAACAGCGCCAACAGGCGACTGAAGATGCGCCAGTCTTCAAGATTAGCGGCGAGCGTTCATCTGCCCTCAAATGCGTTAATGTGGTAGCTTGAGACAAGGTTTCTTTGGCTGCAACGAACGCAGTATTAGCCTCAGGAGACAAAACGAAGTGTTTAGGATTAGCTTGTAAAATGTCCGTGAGGGATTTTAACAGCTCCAAACACCGTCGAATAAAGCGACAATAATAATTCACGATGCCTAGGAAGCGTCGGGGACTTTTTAGGGACTGTGGCTGTAGATAGTCTCTAACAGCACTGTTTTTCTCTGGCAAAGGTCGGATACCGTTACTGTCGATTCGATGTCCAAGAGAATCTATGGAGGTAACCCTGAAGATGCACTTCATAGGGTTTAGCCTCACACCATATTGGGTAAAACGTTCGAACAGCTTTCGAAGATGTGACTCGTGCTGTCGAGTGTCTTGACTGGCGACTAAGACATTGTCAGTATAAACGTACACGAAGTTGAGACCACGAAGCACTTGGTCCATGAACCTTTGGAAAGTCTGTGCGGCGTTCCGTAGGCCAAATGGCATGCGGACGAATTCATAGTGTCCGAAGGGAGTGGTAATTGCGGTCTTCGGGACATCCTCCGGGTCCACGGGGATTTGATGGTAAGCTCGAACCAAATCTACCTTGGAGAAGATAGTCTTCCCGTTCAACCCAATTGAGAAGCCGTGGATGTGAGGAATATGGTATCGATCTGGAACGGTGACGTTGTTAAGGCCACTGTAATCATCACATGGGCGCTTTCACCTGTCATTTTTTTCGGAACTTTGTGAAGATGTGAGGCCCATGGGCTATTTGAAGGCTGGATAACGCCAAGTCATAGGGGGTGTTCAAACTCTGCCTTGGCCACTTTGAGTTTGTGAGGTGGCAAACATCTGGGGCGTGCAAAAATAGGTGGGCCTTTTGTGACGATATGGTGGAAAACATCGTGTTTAGGCGGTGACGTTAGATTAGACGGATTGATAAGTTGTGGGAATTGTCGAAGGATGGCTGCAAAGGCAATATCTGGTAAAGCCGATCGCACTGCAGTCGAATTGATTGATATGGCCTTGCCTTGCACGCACAACTTGGTCGTGGTGTCGATCAATTTCCTATTACCAACGTCCACTATGAGTTCAAAAGATGATAGGAAATCAATGTCAATGACCGGATGTTGTACATCTGACATCGTAAATCTCCGGGGAAAGTGACGCCTTAGGCCAAGATCCAAAGTGAATAGCTTCTCATCGTATGTTGGAATCGTCGAACAATTAGCAGCCTGTAGTCTGTACGATACGGGTTGAAGATTGCGTTTGTCACCTTTCGGTGGGATAACACTATCCTCTGCATCTCTATCAACGAGAAAATTCAGCGCAGTTGAACGGTTGAACACATAAAATAGGCGACAGTTTGAGGAGCCATGAACAGCCGTCGCCATTACTGTCCGGCCGAATTGGAATTATCGTGAGCAAATCTGCATGTCCTGGTACAACGGACCGCTTTAGAACCAAATCGACCATGATAATCGCATGTTTCGATCAACTCGTCTGCGTGAACGGCTTCGGGATTGGCGGCGATGGGGAGGGCCTCTCGATTGTGTTGTCAGGTAACAGACTCTACAATGCCCATTTTAAACGTTCCATTCACTTTCTCTTTCTTTACACTGCTCCTTCTCAGTAAGGACATTTCTCTCAGTGTTTCCATTCACAAGCGCTAGCCGCCTTACATCTGGCGGGATTCCCATTGTCTACTCGACGATTGGAGTACATCCAGGTGGTACGGTTATATCCCAGTGTTCACGATACACTGCTGCGACAGTGTCTAGTTAACATATCTGGCGTCAGCTGTTGATGAGCATGCCAAAACTATTTCCAATGGTCCCTGTCACTGTCATTGAAGCCTCGCTAGTACCCGAACATCTGGCGTTTGCCTTTGCAACTGCACTGGACAACCAGCTTGTTACACCGGGGTCTCGATGTGTTGGTTGACATTGAGCATGTTTCATTTGACCTTGAGTCATGTCGAGTACTAGCCGTAACTTTTTGTAAAGTTGCCCCACATGATTGGAGAACGACAGCCTCTATCGGTGGGATGCGCAACACCAGTTCGAAAGAAAATCCAATTTCACAACCGAACGTTAGGTAAGCGGTGGTGTACCTAGTCGTTTTGTAAACTAGTTCTCGGTAGACCAGCATCCAACGAGGGAGTAGCTCATCACATCACTGTTTGATGTGGCTTGAGGAATGATTGAAGTAAAGGCTTAATTGCGCAGTTAGTTCGATCTGCCAATCTCTTTTTTCCCTCCTCTTTTCCTATACAGGGCTTGCTTTTTCTTCCTCGTGGTTGTTTGGCATCTCTTTCGATGGCTGCACTCCCATCCGAATAATGTAACATGAGTGCCTGCTGTCATAGACTTCGCTGCAAACTATTTCGTAAAGTGGTCGACGGGTAGTTCACGAGAACGCTTTTCTGTCCCAGTTATTGGAGGAGGAACCTTGATATCTATGACAGCGTTTCCTCGAGTACTCCATCATCACGGGTTTCAGTGGGGCTCATGGAGGGAGCGTATAGTTTCTGATGACAGAACCTGTCTTATTAGACACGCACTACTTCACCAGTTCCCCGCATGAATTCGTGGCCACTACCAATGCTGACGGATCGCAGCCCCTGATTTCATTTTTCTAGCTGAGCCTAATTCTGAATGCACTTTCTGGCGCACCCCAACCACATCCAACTTTGGGATGATAAGCTTTGGGCCAAAGAGGTCCATCCAGTAAAAGACTATCAATTATTTGCACATCTTTCCATTGACCCCATAGCAGCTACTAACCTAATGGTTTTACCCATATCTGTGATAGAAGGTTAGAGACTTTAGGTGAGATGACGGCTAGTCGAGCTCAGTGGCGTGAGTGTTGTTGTTTGACTGAGTTGTCTGTGAAGTCAGTGCACTAAATGACGCGGGGCAGTGAAAGCTGTAAGGAAGCTGTCCTGCCGATGACGTCTTCCTTTCACTTACAGCTTGGTTGTTTGTTTGCAAGGTGTAGGCCCCTTGATGTTGTATGTTTGAATATAGACGTAGCTATTTTTAGTAGTTAGTCCCCTTCCTATTCCCTTCGTTTTTCTTATCTCTTCCTATACAGGGTTCGCCTTTCTTCCATGGTTGTGTGGCGGTTAGGCATCAGTGTGGGCCACTGATGCATTGCTGTCTATGATAATGATGATGATAGAAGATTTTGGTGAACCGTCGGTCTGGCGCTGACAAATGTTTACTATGTACGATCGTTCGCCTGTTCAGTCAACCATGTCAGCATTTATGTCTGAGTTGTGTTTACTTCATTGTAATTGGTGACTCGATAGGACATCGGCATTTCCGTCTTTTGACCTACATCGGTATCCGTGAACAACATCGTATCACCGGAATCGTTCTTGCCATTGTGCTCGCTGACTTTCGGTATTCCGAAAATTAGGAAGTCATTGAAATGATTCGTGCTCTGTACACAGTTTCACTGGCTTATCCGATAGATATGGTTGGAGCTGCCAACTCTTGACGGATTGTGCTGTTTTTTTGCACGTTTCCAAATAGCGGACAGTGTTATTTCTTGTGACGACACCGCTCTAACAACTACACATATGTACCATATATCAGAATCGTCTGAGTTAGCCAATATCGGTGGTGATGTCAACTTTCAGTTTTCCAAACGACGCATTATATTCGTCAAAACTTTTGAACGGACGACCCTTCTCGGTTAGGCAGTACAAAGATAATGCAATTTTTGCGAGCCTTTGTAGAATCTCTTGTATTGTAACGCGAACGCTAGGAATTTTCGAACATTTTCAACTGCTTTTGATCGTGACCGATTCCTACCTTGTTCACCTTTGGCCTGATCAATTCTGAAGTCATTGATAGCAACAACACGTCCTAAGGAAGTGACCACACGCTACGGAAAATGGCACATTTATTCCTTTACCCAGTTCGAGTCAGATGAACGATCCTAACGAACAGTGGGAACAAATCGCCGAAACTATGAAAGTATGCTGTGAACAGGCACGTTCCGAAGGAGCTGTTCAGTTTCGACAGAACTGGATTTCCGTCACGTTGATAAACCTCATGAACAAGAGTCGCTCGATTCCACCTGGTTCTGAATATGATGACGACCGTCGAGAATTTAAACGCAAGCTGACTAAAAGCTTGCGCAATGACCGTGAGCACTATTTGGTCGAATAATCGAAAGAGATGGAAAAAACCCTTCTATCTGGGAATAGCAAAAGGCTTTTCTCTCCCTGATCTGTGGTTGTACTGGCCGTCGAGTCGGTGTAAGTGAGACCATATGTGAAAAAGCAGTTCACCTATCACTAGTCAATCGCGCCGACTTTACAGGTGGGCCGAACATTTTGAAGAACTGGCCTCAACCAGAGTATGTGGGAGACGGGGCCCGATTGGTCAGTTATTACATTCCAGACGGTCCTCCGCCGGAAACAAAAGTGGTCCTGGAGCTTAAGTTATTGAAGCGTAATAAAGCTCCTGGACCAGACTTCCTCTCTCCTTCTCATTTCAAGGATGGTGGCGAGAGGTTGATATCTGAACTCACAAAACTCCCCCAAACGATCTGGGAGACTGAAGAGGTACCTCGTGATTGGTGCTTTTCAACAGTCATTCCCGTTTTTAAAAAGGAGGCCCGACGTCTATGTGACAACCACAGAGGCATCAGTTTGGTGTCTGTTACGTCCAAGTTGCTCACTGGTCTCATTTTACATCGGCTTACTAAGCCCAGAGGAAGTCAGATACGCGAAGAACAGGCAGGATTCGGATCCGGTCGGGGGTGCGTTGACCACGTTTTTTATCTTGCGACGGATCTTGGAACATCGGCATTCATATAGGCAGCCGACAGTCGTGATCTTTTTGGACCTGAACGCTGCTTTCGAATCGGTTGCTCGTAACCTTCTTTGGAGCTGTCTCCTTCGCAAGGGAGTACCAGGGAAGTATGTGAATCTGCTGAGATCACTGTATACCCACTCTGCAAGCAGGGTGAGATTTTATGGACAACTGTCTCGGGCGTTCATCACTCCTAGTGGTGTTCGTCAGGGGTGTCCGATTTCCTCCTTCCTGTTCAATTTTGTCATGGACGACATTCTGGAGGGTACGCTTCGGGAATACAGTGGGCTTGGTGTTGAGTTTCTTCCTGGCGCTAGATTGACCGATCTAGAGTACGCGGACGACACTGTCTTACTTAGCCCCTCTGCCGAAGACATGCAGACTATGCTGAACTAGGTGAGTGACCGGGTTGGTTTGTATGGAATGCGCTTCGCACCTTCAACGTGCAAAGTGCTGCTTCAAGACTGGGTTATTTCCACCCCTACTTTCTTTATTGCAGGTAATCCGCTTGAGACTGTTGACAGTTTCACATACTTGGGTAGCACTATCTTGTCAGTTTGTAATACTGCTGATGAGATATCAACGAGGATAGCAAAGGTACGAGTTGTCTTTGTCAAACTGCGTCGTCTGTGGCGTCGAAAAGACGTCCGGTTGTCGCTGAAAGGAAGAGCATGTAATGCCTGCGTACGTTCCATTTTGCTCTATGGTTCGGAAATGTGGCCTGTTCACAAGGAAGACATCAACAAGCTTGCTGTGTTTGACCGTCGTTGTCTCCGCGAATTGGCCCATATTTAGTGGACTGATCGCGTGAGCAATGTGGCCGTTCGCCGACGCGTATTCCGGAACGCTCGGGATGCGCGATCAATTGGTCAATTAATCACGGTACACAGCTTGCGATGGTTGGGTCTCGTACTCCGTATGTCATCTGGTCGTTTAACGTGTCGGGTGTTATATACCGAGGCCACCAACAGTTGGGTAAAACCGCGTGGTAGTCAAGCCACAACGTGGGCACGAAATACGAAGACTCTGACTGCTCCATTGAGCAAAGTCGCCTGCCTGGATGGAGTCCTCGTGATCACTCAAACCGCTATCCGAGATGGCGGTGTGTCGCAGTCAATGGCGTACCTGTATCCATAACATTTCTAGTTCTTCCGCTTAGTCTTCTTTTAATAATGCTCAACCTTCTTAGTAACGTTTTCTTCTAGGATATTCCATGTCACTGTTGAGGTGATCGGCGGCCCGAGACACAGTACCTTTTGGTCAGGCTCATTGCTGCTATGATGATGGTGGTGATGATGATGATATTTATTCCTTCGCTCTCAGCTTAGTCGACGGTATACTTCTTAGCCTATCGCAGAAGTTTCGATTTGATGATACACTATGGGGCTGTCGAGTTGATTAAAATGGTGGTTAGGTACGTGCCCCTATAATGTCTTCCGTGTCGGACGTTGGGACGTTGCCAGTGCATTTATCAGGCCAGAAGGCAGAGTATCAAACTCAAAAGCCTGACGGCATTACATACGGCTACTCTTCTCTGTCTGACAATCATTCTTCTACTGGCTAGCAATCCGACGTCAAATTCTATACGGAATACCGCAACACCGTGCAAGGCGTTTAGGTTGGCATCGATGTGTAGTGTGGAGAACGAGTTCTTGATCGTCGCCTCGTTTAATTCGCGGTAGTCAACACTGTTACGAGCAGTCGGACGAAAGTATTGGGGCGCTGGCATGTGTGGAAAGCAGAACGACAAAAAAAAACAATCAAGCTTTGTTTATTTCACAATGTGAATATGAGAGCCAAAATGTGAACAAGAAACAGCGATAAGTGTGCATGTGGAGCGTAATTATAAAAAGAAACGCACACAGTTGTTACTACGTCATTCGCCATCAACAGTGAAAAACGCAGAGAAGTGTTTGGATGAATGCTAACTAAAAAAAATACAAATTAATAGTACACAAAGGGAAATGTGTTGCGAGTTTTTTTCAGGTGTCTTTGTTACGTAGGCAGTAGGACTGAACTCGTTGCTGTTGCCTTAAAATAGTTTCAAGGCTCCGGGTGTGCTCGCCATTGTTCCGGGCTGATTCGGTGCTTCGAGTAGTTCGTACCCTCTCAGTTGGGGCTATAGATTCATGTCTGGGGATATCAGGAACTTCACTCTCAGATGTACTAGACAGTGCCTCCTTTTGGAGTAAGTTGTCGAATAGACACTGCTCTTCTCCGTTGGCGAATCGGACGTATGCACACTGAGGGTTGCACTGAAGCAATTCAGCTTCCCCTACTAAGGGTTCATAATGCGTTAGTCTACTATGCTTCTTGACTGACACCGGACCAGAAACGAACAACCACACAAGGAGTGCAATACCAAATGTCGATCTGCGGTCGCATTGTAACACACGTTCATTAGAAGTCTCGTTGGTAGATGTACATAAAAAGGAACCAATCTAATGTGAAGCGTCAAGAAATACGTCTTCCAACCGGTCAGTGGGCAGCATCTTCCATTTTAAAACAAGTTAGATTGCGCACCATAGTGTTCCGTTGAGACAGTCAGCTTGGCCGTTGCCCTGACATTTGGAGTCGATCATTGGTCGCGACCCTCTTTTCATGGAAGAAAGACTGCAGTTCACGAGACATGAAATAACTGCTTCTGTCTGAATGCATATATGCGGGCATACCGAATATAGCAAACGGCTGACACAGACATTGGATCACCGCTTAAGCGCATGAATCTGGACAGGCCAAGGGAACAGGAAAACGTGAGTATTCCTTAACCAAGTAGGCATTTGTCCATGGTTACTGAAGGGAACCCTTGAAATCAGTGCTCAAACGCTGGAATGGCTAGGTAACCCTAATCAACTTGGCATCGAAACCCGGGGAAAATCGAGGTTTCATTTCGCAGCATACTTGGCATCTCGAATTTATACTCTTCACTTCTTCAACGGAAAAAGGAACGAACAAAGTGTACCTTGCGAGAGATGACAGGATCACAATGCGATTCACGAGGTTCTCTCAGGTCAGCTGAGTGGGCGTTTCCACACCAACTGCAAAAGAGCGCGTCTGCGGCTAGGTTCTCTTTTTCTGGTCTGTAAATGACAAAAACTGTAGGGTGATAGCTACATTTTCCATCTCTGAATTTTGTCATTTTTACTCTTTATTTGAATCGAACGTTGAAGATGAAGGCGACCGACTATTGATTTGTGACTTATTTAAGATGGTTACAGACCAGGAAATGTCTCCACTTTCTAATGGCCTCGACAGTTTCATACGCTTCCTTCCCTATAGCTGGATGATGTCTCTCGCTGAGTGTCAGTGTTCTAAAGAAGGAGGATACAGGCCGATCGTTCTGGTTCAGAGTAGAAACGGTCGCGACGTCGGATGCAACGGTTTCGATCACCAACGGGACGTCCAAGTTAATAATCGTCCGGATAGACTTAGCAAGTTCTTTTCTTAGATCCTCAAACGTGTGTTTTACGGGACCGGGAATCGGAAAAGTCTTGTTGTACATCAAAATAAAGATTTTCTCTGAAAATTTGGAAATCCACAGTGAGTAATAAGAAAATAATCTGACGATTCTTTGTTGGGTGTTGATGTTTGCCGGTGGAGGCGGTTCATATATGGGCTTCAGTCGATTGGGGTCTGGTCGCATACTACCTTTCAATACTTGAAAACCAAGTAGCTGTATCTTCTTTAATGCAGTGGTGCTTTTAGCTTCACTGAAAGCAAGTCCGTATTTGTCACCCACTTTTAGGCAAAGTTTTAGATTACGGTCATGTTCAGCCGAGCTCCTTCCACATATTGTTGTATACGCAGACGAAGGTATCTTCGAGGTTCTCCCTGGCGATGAGATCGTCGATTGTTCTCTAAGTGCGGGCCGCCCCGGTAATCACATCGAAGAGTGTACGGCAAAATTTATAGAGGCGACCGCAAGTCTCAAACGGTGCAACAGGCTTTTCGCTTTCTTTGGTGGGGATTTGAGAATACATGCTCTTCAACTCTAGTGTACTGAACGTATAGTACGTTGCCACCTCAGTCACTTCATTTACCCTAGCAAGAGGAGGGACGTCAAGGAGGGGGAATTTATTTACAGATTGACTGTAATCTACATCCATACGTCGTTTATGTTTGTCGTTGGAGACAACTGAGACCTGAGCACGCCATGGTGGGTTCGATAGATCGATTATCCCATCTCAAAGGAGTCGATGTATTTCCTCGCGTATTAACTGATCCTCAAAACTGTGTCGTCGGAATTTGGTCGCAATATGGTTGCGATCTCCTGAAAGAATATGGAAAAGTGGCGGTGATTCAAGCTGTGCAGGATGGATAAGCAAAATAATGGTGTAGTACCACAGAGCAAAATGTTATGCTTTTTATGGAGCCCAAGAAAGCCGTCCGCGTACAGATTAGGGAGTATTGACAGATTGATTCCATGATACTCTGAATCACGATAGGTAATGGAGACAATGGAATGTTTTTGGATATCACTGGATATGGAGTTGGAAGCCATCATTATCTGGGAACAAAATTTGTAGATCTTCCAACTATTTCCTTGAACAACGTTCGTTGAGACATAGCTCTCCGAACTCCTAGTGTCCACCGGGGCTATGCAGTCAGCTCAATTCACTTTCAGTGGAATAACAGATCGATAAAGGCACGAGGGGATCTCGACCGTCTTAATAACATAAATCGTGGAGCGAATACAGGAGGCGACAGACATCTTACGACGACTGGATTAGCAAGCTTTTCGGAAATGACTTTTTCTCACACCTGGATCAGGTGACATCTGTAGCATGGCATTTGTGATGTGGATGTTTATCATATTCACAGGAAAGACATCTGGTGCTGGATACTGCAACGACTATCTTGTCGGTTTCCCCTTCTGAGTCCGGGGTATTTTGGGTGTCTGTCGTGGTGGTATATATGCCGGGTGCGACGAGATTGCTTCTCGGCCATTTGGAGTGACCTGGTTTGATCAGAGGTTATTTGAAAATTTTATGACTTTTGCCCTAAAAATCTTAGTTTTGTCTGGGTAGATAGGATTCTACCGATAAAGGCGTCTCGGATGACATTTCGTTCAGCATTAGTGGCCTTGAAGGTATAGTCCTTGGCGAGCGACTTAAGGTGCTAAGCGAATTTATCAACCGATTGGCCGTTCTCTTGTTTGGCGGTAGCTAGCACGTGTAGGACAAAAATGTCACTCTGGAAGGCAGGTTTGGCTACTTTAAACGATTCGTATTCCGAGATTAGTTCGCAGACGGATAGCGAGATGACATTGATCAGTGTATCCGGCTTGTTAGATTGGATGTGCTGAATGGATGACAGGAAGCTGGAAGAAATACAATATCAATGGTTTCATTGTTTTGTGGAGTCTGTCGCGTTGGGTTGGACCTGTCACAATAAGACTGGACCTTGACGCGGTGTGACCGCCTGCGCATCTCGATGACCTATTGAGCTAAACTGAACGGTGTGGCCACCACACAGACAGAGTCACTCATACCAGACAGGCCAATATGTAAAGGTCTGACAAACCAGTCTCCTAGTCCTCCAGGTTGGGGGTTGGAAGGAGGTTGGCATCTTCTTTCGGAAAACGTACCAGTTCTGGTACACTGTCACCCACCCGCTGCCTTGCGGTATAGGCTTTTGAGCCAAAGACTTTGGTTGAGAACCCTAATCGTTCTCCTGTCTAGGTCTGGGCGCCCGGGCAGTATCTCAGCCCACACACAATCATGAATAGTCACAACACCAGTAATTCCATACTGCATCGGCCGTCTCGCAGTATAAACCGGGTCGCCCTATCTGTTGCATACAGCGGGGTGAGTAGGCGAGAACATGCTACTGCCGACCCCTTCCCCACTGTCCTATCAAATTTAGCTCTCAGGCTCCTCCCGACCTCTATTTCTGATAATTACTTTACAGGTCCCACAACAGATGTAGCTAACCGTAGTAACACTGAGCCGGTAAGTTCTGTCTCCTGCCATTCAGCTTCAGGCCTCCTGTGTCCCTTGCTTAGACCTGAAATGCGAATTAATGTAGGTGCCTTAAACGTTCGCACTCTAAAACAGATAGGTCAACGGGGCCGCTCGTGCACGACCGTTTGATACTTTGCATGTCGTTGTCTGCTGTATCTCGGATACTAGAATCCAAGACAGTAGTCAGCGTATGGAACTAACAGCACCCGCATTGTCTACCCGACACTGGTTATTCACTTCGGGTGACTCCACAGCCGCCGTTTCACATCAGGCTGGAGTAGGTATTGTCCTCAGCACGAAGGCTGCAGCCGCATTGGTAGGTTGGATTCCTGCTAACGATAAACTTTGTGCCGTCTGCTTAGCAGGTTCAGTTAAGACCAGCTCTAGATGCAAGACTCAGAAATTTGTTCATTTTGTCTGCTTACGCTTCTACTGACTGTATGACACCGTCATCAAGGACGTATTTTACTCGGATCTGGCCGCTCTCCTTCGGTCGACAGGTAGCTCTGATGTGGTCGTTCTGGTCGGAGATATGACTGCCAGGTCGGTCGCCTCGACGAAGCCGAACCTCGTTCACATCAGATAATGGCGGGCAGTTGTGCACTGTGCATAAGCTATTTTTAGCCAGCATCGGGTGCTGTACTTGGCGCCCGCCGTTCTCTGAATCAGGCCTGATCTCAGACAGGTCAGATAGCCGTTGGTTATAGATGGCAGAGTTCCATTCAAGACTGTCGTTCTTATTAGAGCACATGCTTGGATTCAGATAATGCGTTGATACGCTGTCGTTTCATTCTTACGTCTGCTCGGCAATGACCCCACCGCCCAGCAACGATTAGCTGTTGACAAACTGGCTTTACCATCGGTACACCATGAGTACCAAACCAGCTTAGAAAGCTGTCTTAATGGTACTCACTCCGGAGATCCTAATAGCTGCTGGACCGAGATCTCGCCACCAATTTATGAAGCAGGTACTGTAGCGTGCGGCACAGGGATACATGGGCTAAACAAACATTAGATTTCAGAAAAATCTTTGGAATTGTTAGAAGCCAGATGGAGAGGTCCTGACAAATCATATTCGCAATTGTATTTCGGCTCCCAAACGTAACAGAGCTGCTGGTCCAGATGATCTTATGTCGGTACTTTCCAAAGAAAATGAGGATACGTTAGTAGTGGCTTTGACTCAGCTGTTTCAAGTTGTATGGAAGACGGAGACCATCCCTCCGTGCTGGGGTTACTCGATAATATTTGCAATATTCAAGAAGGGTGTCCGCGACTCTTAGGAAAATCACGGGAGAATTATCTTGACCACAGTCCCTACTAGAGTTCTGGCATCAATTATACTCCGTCGATTCACTGTAGCTCGGGAGGCAAACATTAGGGAAGAACAGGCAGGGTTTCGTCATGAGCGAGAATACATTGATGAAATTTTCACTGTTCGCTAAATTATGGAACAGCGTCCTCTGTACGGCCGGCCAACAATTACTATATTTCTCGACCACAAAGGTGCGTTCGATTGAGTGAATCGATCTACACTTTTAGAATCGCTTAAACGCAGCGGTATAGGGACCAAATATGTAAACATGCCGTCAGCGCCTTGTTCCCATACTTCAGCTCTGGCTAAGGTTTATGATGAACTGTCTGACAGTTCCAGCACCAAGGAGGTGGTCGGTTGTGTCGGTGGATGGTCTTGGATTGAGATACTACCGGCCCAACGCCAAGCAGATCGAACTCTGTGTCACTGGCCTCTCCTCCATCTGTTCGAGGGCCTCACAACTCATGACCTTCATCAAGGCGACTGCCAATGTCTTCGCTGGTTGGCGGATGGATTTGCTACGATTGCCTCGTTTTAAGAGACCTCTGCAACATCGTTGTCATGTAGTCCGCTCACATTTAATGGAGGCCAGGTCTTCATGGACTTTTGAAGCGAGTCCTGGAAGATCTGTGAGGAATCTCTCCACCGTTTTCTGTAGACAGACGAAGAACTTCCCTCGATAAGTTGTTGGCAGTTCTAATTTGTCGGTCGACTCCGCTACGAGATCCTCGGAACATTTGAGTGTCTTTTCCACATGTTCATCAAAAAGTTGAAGAGAGTGGGGGAGGTCGGTTATCCCTGTCGATTCTCATTTGACATGGTAAACTCTAGGGGCAGCTGCCCGTAAACGCACACTTTGCACACAGATCGGACATACGACGGCTTTAACGAATTGACATACTTCACTGGAACTCCACTGCAGTAAAGACAATCTCAGATGACGTGTCGGGTAACCGAGCCAAAAGTAGTCCACTGGTCCGAAAATACCACGACCGTTAGCTGAGGAAAGAAGTGTCGAAACAGTAATGCCTGTCCCAAGATAAAAGTATGATCGATACACCCGCGGTCATATCGGAAACCTTCCTGTTCTTTTATTTGGTTATCTCTTTGTTTCA
>JTDE01001275.1:46519-74587 GCA_014338405.1 Paragonimus skrjabini miyazakii
CACGGATGAGTTGCGTAGGGTGTTGTGCACGTGATGCGTTGCTGAAATTCGCTACTCGACAGAATCTGCGAGATGCGCATAATTGTGATAGTCAACCGCCGTTGCTAGTGTGTTCAACCGGGACATCAAACATGTCACCCAGCTGTTTCTCTTTCAGAGTAAGAAGACCAAGCTGTACATTCATGTCACCAACACGCACAACGACGTTTGTCTTAGAAGATGAAAGATGGCACTGTAGAAGGCGTCTTTGACAGCAGCTGAGCTATTGTCCGTCGAAGCATATGCAGTTAGAAAGATAGAAGGCTTGTTTAGTCAAGTGGTCTTGTTATGCTTCATTAACTTGAACTCAAGGACTACTTCTGATTCTGATAAAGAGCTCTCTGCAATACATTTATTGGTCATTCGAATCTCGTCGTCCAAGTAGTCTGGTTAAGGCTGGCCAGTCTGTTTCTCAAAATGTTCGGCTCACCCGTTATGTCGGCACGATTGACTGGCGATAAGTGGTCCATATTTTTCGTACATGGTCTCAATTACACTGACTCGAAGACCAACATGATTGGGAGTCATGGTAAAAAGATGCGCTCAATCTCCTTCAGTTAATCCATCAAATAATGCTCACATTTTTTATGCAAGCTTTTAACCAGCTTCCCTCTAAGTTCTTGGCGCTCGTTTTTATATTCTGAGCCATGTAGATCCGAACAACAGTGTATTCGTTTCATTGACTTAATAGAGATCCACTGTTATCGCAACTACACATTTCTTTCGGCGCATACTTGTTCACAATAAACGGCTGCGGTTTGTTGGGAGCGTTCCTCGGGTTCGCTAACCTGACTCGAGCCGAACAATCTGTCCACCAGTGTTTCCTGGTAAGCGTTCTTCACACACTGGTTGCTCGACTTCCATTTAATTATCTTGTATTTACGAATGTATAACCCTTGGGCAAGTAAAAACAAAACAAAATGGGTACGTACAACAAGGTGACCTAAGTTCAGGCGGTTGTTTCAAAATACACGACGCTCTACAACAAAGCGGCGCCACCTGTAACTGACTGCCATATGATTAGTTTGTGTCCCTGTTTGTGATGCAAAGGACGGTCTTCATGTGGCAGTGCTTCCTCCTGCACTACAATGTGGTACCCGAGATACAAAAACGGTGAGGTACACGCTGCTGCAACATCCTGTCATCACTGTCAGTGCACTGTGCTCGGACACCAAGCAATACCCAGTCACTTCTCGTCTAATGACGCGACGCAGTGAAAGCCGTAAGGAAGCTGTTTCGCTGATGACGCCTTACCTTCACTTGCAGCTTGGTTGTGTGTTTGCAAGATGTAGACACCTTGATGTTAAATGTTTGAAAGTAGACGTATCTAGTTTTTAGTAGATCCCTTCCCGTCTCCTTTTTCTTTCTTTCTTCCTATACAGGGTTTGATTTTTTTCCTTCATGGTTGTGTGACAGTGAGGCATCAGTGTGAACCACTGACGTATTGCTGTCTATAATGATGCTTCTCGTCTGGGGAAAGACGACCAAGTTAGGCAGTCAAATTGTCAGCTAGACTGGTGATGTTGGCATGTTTAGTCTGCTTCCAAAGATCGACAAAGGTGTTGTAGAACGCATTTTTTAGTGCATATAAATAACTGTCTACTGAATCCTACGCTGATGTAATGAATAAACGACACCTTTCTGATATGCATCGACAGACTGTAACCGGTGTTGAATCTGATAACGCACAAGCAACTGTCTGTTGGGGTCCAATCGGGCAAACGTTGCTCTGATTTGGAACTCAGTGCGATTCCCACTGACTGTATTGATCAAGTCCTCATTATTTGTCAAACGTTAAAATTCCAGCGCTGTTATTGAGGGTGCGTGCTGGTTGTCTTCATTGACGTCTACCAAACATTCCTTTCCGTTAGTTACGCTATTCCCTGGCCTTTTCCTTGATTCTTGACGAGATTCATACGGAACAGTTGACTTAGTAGACACCTGTGCGCCCTTGTCAGGCCCAGTTTCGTTCGTCAGTGATGTACGGCACTTTTGTCAACTGCCACCTTTCTTCTGTTAACTAATCGTGCATAACTTCCAGTAGGCGTTAAAAGATTTGTGTTCCAGCGGCGCAGGTCTTCTACCAGATAGGGAGTAATGTGTTTTACGTCATTCTGTTGACGTTCCTCTAATCTCTGCCACTGTATGATTACATTAAAACTGCAACCTAGTTATTGGTTTTGATTCGTCGGTGTAGGATATGATCCACCACCCGATCGTGTTGAATACCAATCCAAGATTGGTGAAGCACGTTCCTGCTTCCACCGTTGATGGCAGCATGTTGGAACTAGCGAATAAGTTCATCTACTTTGTTATTTGCAGTGGTGTTGGTGGAGATATTCATGAAGCGTTCAGCATTTACACTCCAGATTCCAGAATAGCCTTCAATCTACACCTCCTTTGATGACGAATGGACGTGAACTTTTCCACGAAATTGTAGGCGCATTCTGCATCCGTGCGTCTTATTTTATAACTATAAAATTTAGTCTGTTTAGGTGGAATGTGTCTATCAGTTATCCGTCCTTGATAATCCTCGCTTATACGTGATTGCTCATGTGTGATCAAGTTACTGTGCGAACTATGTGACTATCAGATTTCATTAGCCTTGATCCGTACTTCCTGTGTAATCTCACCGCTTGACCCACGCATTCCCATTTGCGGAACTCGACGTCGGCTAGAAAGGAGCACAGCGATCAGACGAAATATGTAAGGCATGAAATACCCGACTTTTAAGCATTCTTCAATTCATTCGACATATCTTTCCGTTGAAGACTCGAAATTGTGGAACTTTTGTGGTCGAAAACACTGTTAGCTATGGCACCGAGTTTTAATCCGTGAGAAATGTGTTACAATTTAAATACTCCACCTTGCTTACTCTATCTTTATACGTTTCTTTTTTATGTGACGCTGTGCATTTTTCTGTACCAGTTTCTGTGTATATACGGCGATGCCTGTTTAGTGATTGGCGGTGATTCCTGTTGCAGTTGAATTTGTCGCCCTATTATCGCTTGCAACTCAATTGTTCAATTCTAAGGTTTTGAATGTGTAACTCCCATCCCTCTGTTCTCCTTTATGTGTTGGCTGGAGCTATTGTTTTTCTAGTTGTATGACTGTAAGGCGTCAATATCAGCCAGTCTTTCGATTTCATTGTATTACGTTTTGATATTCTGTCTTTCAAGGGCATCGAAAATGACAAAAACGTCTTGTTGAAAACTAAAAAGTTGGTTAAGGCTGTCATTGCCTCTGGAGTTGGTATGTACCTTCGATTTATCACACGAAGCATCCTGTAGGCCATGCGGACAACATAATTGCTTTCTGTGACTATTTGGAGAAGTTGGGACAGGTCGCTTTGGAGGGTGATGAGCTGAATGGGACGGATATTGCAGCTAGCCTTTGCAAATTTTCTGTCGTGCACAGAGACTTAGCGAATATGTCCAAACACTTGGTGAGTAATGAACCTTACTCTTTTGATCTGTGACCATGTCGACACTGTATGACGTAATTTGTGTGTTGCGTATTGTTACTTTCTTTTAGTTTACATCAAACTTAAATCAAGTTTAACAACATTTCCTTTTATGTGTACTGGATTGGTTTTCCGACCAGTGGTTTATTCAACTTGTTTGTTGATGAAGTACCCCTTAATTTTGCCTTTCATTTGAAGTGTTGTTGCGAACGGTAATGTTATTTTCCACATCGAAACTCTGAGTATTTAATCAGAATGTCATGTATAAAGATAAGTCAAATCAAAAATCTCCTTAAATGTCAAAACCCAGACAGGACACGAATAACATGATAGCGGATGACACATTTGACACAAGCGGTTCTCTTCGGTAAGTCTTCCACGTAGACTGCTTACCGTAACAACTTCAATAGGTCCTGATTACATGAATCAATATTCACTTTTTGGGCCACCTCTGAGTCACAGTGTCACCAGGACATTGGCCATATTCTACACCGCTCGTGTGATCGGAGTTGAGTCATGTAAATGGGCAATCCGATTGTTAGTAACCGCCTTGACAACTGATTACCGATCATAACTAAGTTGACTCAATCATTACAAGCGTTTCGAAGGTAAAGACAGGTGGATTCTGAAAACGGACGGGCAGGCCTGATAGGATCTGAATGACATGGAGTTACACATGCACCCTTGGAACTGGGAAACCATTGAATACATCAGTTAAAAGGGATCGTCTGTGACGGCGATTTTCATCTGTCTCCGGGCCCTCGCTGTACTGGTTGTGCCAGTTTTCGACTTCTGTACGTGCACTGTGACATTGTTCGATAAACTGGAGCCTAAAGTCTAGCCGTTCAAGAAGTGTTCTACCTTTAGCACTTGGGTTATTGCTTGCTTACACCGCGTTAGTGTGGATGGACACAGTCCATTTCTGATTGCTGGTGTGCACTGGCTACGGCCGCAAGGGCTTGGAATGATGTTTGTAATGTCTGTTGGTGCTCACCCTCAAACCGGTACTCCACAGCCGCTTTCGTCTTTGTCTGTACTCATCAAGTAGAGATGGTTTGAATAGATGATCGAACCGGCTACCTTTTGCGTTACGAGTCGACGCTCTTATCTTCCCGACTACCAGTTTTGTGAACGCTTAACGATCCAAGCACAAGTGCATACAAACTCTCCGCCGTAAGACTGGTGCCCGAAATGATAAGAGCGTTGACTCGTAAAGCAAAAGGTCGCCAGACCGATCACCCCATTCAGGCTATCTCTACCTGGTGATTTCAAACAAGGACGAAACCGGTCGTGAAGTGTCAGTTTGAGGGTGAGCATTATGAAACATTACAAATGTCCTACGCTTACTTGAAGTTACTAGGTGGGCAAAACTAGGTTGGGTCGTGTGGTAATAACATGTTGAGTCAGGTCATTTTTATTGACGTTTAACCGTCCAGTGAAAACCGTCACTGATGGGTAGGCGAATTGTACCCAGTTGTCAATGGACATACGGCTATATAACTGTATGTGTACCAACGTTGGGAACAGTCTTAGTGACATGTACAAACAAAATTGGAGATGAGTATCCGCACAGGATGCTAAGCACCGTTCCGTGGATCACTTTACACAGCGTTTTGAAGTAAAATGTTAAATGCACAAGCCATCGCATTGCAACTTTCCGTTTGCTTTAACCGAAGGGTGTGCTGAAATACAGGTGTGGCGGTCACTGTTTCACTGTATGTAATGCGTATGTAAATGATTTATAGTCTCTTTGTCATTTGATCACACTTTTCGAGCAAAATTCAACGCTAAATCAACGAGAAGTAGTTATCTGAATGAATTGATGGGTAGATCATGTGGGGATTTTAGCAGCCTGATAATGTTCAGCTCAGACTACAATAGCAGCAAACACTGTGCAGTTTACTATTTGAAATTCGTCACTGATCATGCGTGTTACTTGTCTTACATCCAACCATACTTGGCTGATCGGTAGCGACATCCGCTCTCACATTAATGACCATTACTTTGAAGTCCGATCATTCCGATTATTTTTGTTTTGATAACCTAACAGTGTCCAATGTCTTATCAACAACTACAGTAAATAAAATGTTTGTGCTACAGAAATAAATAACGGGATAAAACAAATGCTGACCTTTTACGAAAGATTCGGAACCCCCATTTTGCACATTTTTCTCATAAGTGCATTCGCCTTGCATTACGAGTCATGTACACTTTAAATTGCAGATGCAAACTATGAACAGTATCGTAGTTTTCCCGATGGAAACCTTCATGCAAGGTGATGTTAAAGCTGACCTCAAGAAACCTTTCGAGAAAGCATTGAAGGATTATGAATGCAAATAGTGAGTTCCTGAAACTCGGTCTTTCGTACCGATTTCTTGTGGTTAGTTGGTCATATGCAATGTGTACTTAAACCAATAGGCGAAATTTACTTACTCTTTTTCTTGAATGCCTACATTACAGGTCTAATATTTTTTTTATCTCCCCGTGTTCACGCACTCTCATCACGTGTTAGTTTTCCCCGTATCCATTGATCCTATTACTTAAGCTTGTGATGCGTCCAACGTACGGTTTTCTTTAAGTGAAGCATCAGTGGATTTTTTCTGATGGATGCTAATTCTTTGCACAACAGACTTCAATAACTAGTATACTGCCCCTTTTGTCTTAACCTACTGTGAATTCAAAGTAGTCGTCTATCAGCTTTGGACGATATAGCTATACACGGCAATTTGTACGACAGCACCCGCATCGATTTTGGATACGCTTTCCTTTTGTTTCGTGAGCCGCCAAACATTCAGGTAACTCTTTTAAGCGGTTCGATATAACGAACTTTTCGTTGCAGTAAGACTTGTTGGCGTCCGTGAAATTTTTTAAACACAGTCGTTAGTTCGGGATTCCATGTCAGCGAGCGCCACCTTACGTGGAGAGTCAAGTCACACAGGTTGCGTCTTATATGTCCTCATCGCCACTCTGTTTTCTTGGTTCTCATTAATGACCTTCTACATCGAACGAAGACCTTGCTGACCGTCAACACCCAACCTTATTTTCGAAAATTTTTAGGTGTTAACCTGATAGATTTGATGCGTCTGAAAGATGGTTTACGTGTACGTCACTTTGCTAGATGTCCAAAGGTCACTTTTGTTAGCGTGTACCACTCATGCGTAATGAATGTGGCCTCCTGCTTCTACTGTGTTGCCACCACAAACTTGTAATGCAGCACCCTGGTCGACAGATTTGCAACCAGACACTGAGACTGGAGGTTCGTGAGATTCGCAATTGTATTTCGGCTCTCAAACGTAATTGGGCTGCTAGTCCAGATGATCTCATGCCGGCACTTTTTAAAGAAGGTGGGGAGGCGTTAGTAGAGGTCTTTACGCAGTTGTTTTAACTTATGTGGACGACGGAAACCACCCCTCCGTGTTAGTGTCATTGCATAATAGTCCCTATATTCAGGAAAGGTGTGAGGGCCTCTTACGTAAACCGTAAGGGAATTTGTTTGAATCTAGTCTTTTGTAGGGTTCAGGCATTCATTTGTCGACTTACTGCAGTTCGGGAGGCAAACATTAGGGAAGAACAGGCAGGGTTTCTCTCGGGGCGTGGTTGTATAGATCACATTTTTACTCTTCGCCAAATGCTGGAGGAGCGTCATGTATACCGCCGACCAACGATTGCCGTATTTCTCGACTATAAAGGTGCGTTCGATTCGGTGGATCGATCTACACTTTTAGAGTCGCTTAAACGCATGGATGTACCGATCAAGTATATGAACTGATTGTCAACGCCTTATTCCCATACTTCAGCTCAGGTTAGAGTTTACGGTGAACTGTCTGACGGTTTTAACACCATGAATGGCGTATGCCAAGGCATACCACCACCACCAATTTTGTTTAATTTTGTGGTGGACGATATGGTGGTGGATTGTCTCCGTCATTCACAAGATGCCGATGTGAACCTCCTACCTGATGGAAGACTGACTGATCTTGATTATACTGACGACTTTCCAAGCGGCACAAACAATACTAGAGGCTGTTTCACGTTCTGCTAAATACTTCGGAGTGCACTTTTCGGCCTCAAAATACAAAATACTTCTGTAAAGTCCTTGCGGTCGCGTAGATCTATTATTAGGTAATCTAGTCATCGATGTTGTTGACCGGTTTGTATACATGGGGAGCTGCATCGGTGGCGCCGGAAGTGTAGGTAATGAAATAGAAGCGCGTATCTCTAAGGCTAATGCGGTTTTCGCTAATCTAGGGCATCTATGGCGACAGAAGCTTAAAGGTCGCATGTATAAGGCAACAGTGAGGGCTGTCTTACTTTGTGGCAGCTAAACGTTACTGCTGAGTGTAGAGGACGTGAACCGTCTTCAGGTATTTGGCCATCGATATCTGCGTTCGATTACTGGTATCGGGTGGCATCAGCGAGTGAGCAACGAGGAGATTAGAAATGGGATATTTACTGGTGATTGTCGAACGAGTTCCTTTCTTCAGTCACTACATTTACACAGACTTAAATGGTTAGGTCATGTACTAAGGATGCCAGCTAGTCGTTTGCCACACCGAGTACTGTTTGCCGACGCTGTGGCCGACTGACGCAAGGTGCGAGGTGGACGGTTGATGACCGGGCGTAGAAAAATGAAGTCGTTCACGAAATGGTTGGTCACTATAGATCGGGTTCGTCTCCCGGACTGGGGCCCTCGCGACTCACAGAGTCAGTGGCTTGAGACGTTAGATGAGATGGCGGCTAATCGAGCTCAGTGGCGTGAATGTTGTCGTTGTTTGGTCGAGTTGTCTGTGAAGTGAGTGCATTTAATGACGCGGGGCAGTGAAAGCCGTAAGGAAGCTGATGACGCCTTACTTCCACTTACAGCTCGGTTGCTTGTTTGCAAGGTGTAGGCGCCTTGATGTTGTATGTTTGAGTATAGACGTAGCTATTTTTAATAGTTAGATCCTTTCCCGTCCCTTTTTTCCCCTCTATCTTCCTATACAAGGTTTGCTTTTTTCTTCTGTATGGTTGTGTGGCAGTAACGCATCAGTGCGAACCACTGATGTATTGCTGTCTAGGATGATGATGATGAATGAATGTAGAATCAGCGACGCTGTTTGGGACATTTCTGACGGGTACACGTTTGAAGTAGTAGTAGTTAGAAGGTTGAAATGCTTTCAGTTTATTATCGAAAACCTTGTTTCTAAACATCCTCCCGCCGACCGTTTTTGAGAATGACTGGACAATTTGTTTTAAAACTAAGAACCTTTTCAAAACGGCAATGGCATTGTGGCCTGTTGTATAAATGCGTGAGGGTTTTTTCAGTGGGCGGATTTCCTGTAACCCAGTCTACAGTACTGGGACGTGGGATTGAGACATACGTCTTAGATGATTGAAAACATTGTTGGTTGCACAACTGGTCACCAAGCTACCCCACAGTACCTTGTGATGTTTACTAAGTATAACTCACTCTTGGTTTCAAAAAGGGCTGTAAAACCTCTTGTGAACCATTGGATTATTGGTTTGTCGCATGCCACTGTATCGGTTCGTCAGATTCAGATAATCACGAGAGAAGCACGATGCCTTGCGACTTTATTTCTTAGGTAGGTTGGCCAAACTGTTTCACTAGCCAACCACCATACCTGCAGCCGAAGTGATGTGTTGATTGACTCTTCATTCAAACGTTCATCGGGTGTCATCTCCGTTTCGTTCGTGGACGAATCTTCAGTGTTTGTTTGGAGATTCTAGAACTTATAGCATGGCGTCTCCTGTGAAACCCTGATTGACATTGAAAATTGCAATCATTTTGCTCTGTTGAAAAATTACGAATCAGTGTCCTGGGTGTGAAACGCAGCTTATCTGGCAAGCGGTCGGGCAGTGACAAGGTCATGAACTATGCAAGCCTTCAACGCCTAGATAATTGGGTTAGTTGCCAAACTAAAGAGCTTTCAGTCGCACATTATTCGCGTTAGAATCTTATGGTTTACGATCATTGAACTTTCAGTTTGACCTTGTTTACGCGGTTTTCAGATTTGCTTCCAACGTTCCCTCATTAACTTCTGAACAAAAAGTAATGCTACCCACATTACATTCAGATCTGTGTGTGTTTGTGCTTTTGTGTCCCATCACGCTGATCAAGTTCTAAGAAATCTATATTTACACCTCCTCCAGAGTACAGTGGGCTAATCTTTGTTCCATCTAAACCCGATATCCTAATTAGATCATCACATTTTGTAACATTTACTGTGCTGTTCACTTTTGTTCTCCTCATATCAGTTTCCAGTCTACAAATTTAGAATTATGTTTGCTTTTTTACTCAAGTGATAAACTACGCAAAGAAAAAGTGCAACTCATGAAGGATACAGGCATCTTCACTCCAGAAGCGTTTACTGCGGAAATGACCGTGGATTTAGAAAAGGAGCGTCGGAAATTACAGTTGGAAACGTGCGAGGTTAGTTAGTCCATTACCTTCCCTGTATTCTGTCTTCATGTGGCCCAACATTTAACGAGTTGTTTTAACTTCCCGTTTATGTGCTTTGTTCACAGTATGTGGCAGCGCTTGTAACGTCGTACCTTACACAGTTCATTTTCATTGTGTCGGTTGTCTGACTTCATAATTACTGTCTTTTTAACGCTCTATAGTAGGCCCTGTAGAGAGCAATATTTTTTTCCTGGTTGTTTCGTGAACTTGGAAAGCATTCCACACAACAGTTTCCTAACGAAAAGACTTCCTATTTTTGTTTTTAATTCCACCTTTCATTTGCCCGAGTTGTTTGTGTGTGAAACATCATACCACATTGATTAGTTTACACAACAATAGGATTTATGCTCATCATCACTTCCAAACTCATTCACTGTTTTGTCAATAAAATGAAGAAATTCTTGAATGAATGTGAAGCCTGGAAGTAGGCGGAGTTAAACAAAGCAAACATGACATTTTCCGAGCGCTCGTTGAGACAAACCAAAGCACGCCAAATATTTCAATACCCTATTCCAGTTTGAATTTTCAGATACAAACAGCCCGGCTGTATTTTCATCCAGAATGTGTCTGATCGGATGTCGTGGCGAGTGCTGTACTAGTATCCTGTGGTGTCCCCGCCTATAAGTTGATCAACCGTATTTGTGTGTCCAGTTAATTTTCCTGATAATCGTCTCTAGGCCTGACAAATGTGTGCTGCTTTGCCAAATGTCAGGAAAAAAAAATTTTTTTAGATGTGTCGAACTTGCGGCGTTTGATTCTCCGGGATGCTGGAGGAGGAGAGAGCTCAGCAGTGAAGGCTTTGTATTTGGATACAGCTTTGTGATCTCAGTGCGATGTTTCAAGATTAGTGGCTTCCGTAGATTGTGCTCCACAAGTGGTAAATTTTTCCATCCGTTTCACACGGGAACAGTATATTTCTTCTAAGGACGTTGATGAAAAGAAGTAATTCTTTCCACACGATTCCGGTGCTGTGCGTTGTTTCTATTTACCCGCCTTTACTATAAGACCTTAATTATCGTTGTATCTGAACAGAGAATTCAGAAACAGCTTTTTGTAGTGTATATCTTGCTCATGTTGCTGCATTTCAAGTACGTATTGCAGCGTACGTGTTTGTATAGCACAGTCCAATAGATGTTGTGAAGCCAAACTACAAAATCACTAACCACACGCACATTCATCATTGCGTATCAGATATCAGGACAGTCTGACCTTGGTGAACTACTCTTTCTGTACGCAGAGGGTTGGCTTTCATTTAATGATTACTACCGCCTCAGGGAATCGGAGTAACCTTCGATTTTTTGTTGCGTGAAGTATCCGAAAGGCCTTCTCCAAGTTCAACTGAGGTCGAGCGGTCGACGACGCTTGTTGCGTCCAGACCTGATTGAGACATTGTGGTGTTTATGAACGATTGCGTAAGTACCGCTGCTTCCTGCTTGTGTAAGTGGTTTGGCATTTATTAGAGTTAATAAATGATGTGATTTTTTGCATTCAGCCATTTTAACTTACACATGAGCATTCCCATGTTCAGGTCGGTCGGTATTTTGAAAAATTATATCGATCGTTCGCATTAGCCGGACATTTGTGTAAAAAAGAGTTATATCTTTACTGACCATGTGTTTGTCAATCCTAACTGTCGAGTGAGCCAGTTGGCTAGAAACTGTCTTTAACAGTTTTTCGAACTGTTGGTTGCTTTACTAACCGAAGCGGTCGGGTCAACCATTGTACCAACTCGTGTTGTGACGAGTTAAACACGGCTAATGTTGGTCTCAGAGGTACACCAACCTTGTGGAGTTTGAATAGGCCATACAGTTGCCGAAAATGTGATCCTGTAGGTTTAACTAATTTTGCCGTTGATTAATCAGTGACTTGTCTTTTCAGTTAGGCTTATACTTCCTTGTTAACACCGTTCAAATTCGACTGAATTGTGTGCCGAATTATCCGGACGGAATTTGGTGGTGTCATTAAATGGTGGCTACATTCTCGTTACATATTCAGCTTTATCCATACCCACAACGTCGGATGCGATCTTTTGTCCGGTTGTAGGGATGTCACGTTTTTAGTTGCCCGTAACTCAGAAGAGGCATCATTTTGTTTTGGGATCGGGGTTGTGTTCTGTATGGAAGACGTAACTCAGTATTGGTGCTCTAGATCGACCAGCCTGGCCTTAAAATAACCGCGAGCGTCTTCTGATACCGGGCTGAGTTGTGAAAGCTGGTCAACCAGAAGCTCCAACTGAGCCTGTGAATCATTTTTATTATTCCTCTTCGGTGGTACGGAAAATTTGACACCACAAGACAGGACTTCCAGCTCAACGCTGGTGAGTTGAATCGATGGCATGTAGGTAATACACTTAGTAGGATTTTCTAAGCATACTGAGTTTGCCAGATTGTCTCCCTGGCCTTTGCAGGTTGTTTGGTAGGTTGATTCTGTTCCGCTTTACTGAGGTTGACCGAAATGTTCCAGGTGAATGCTTTGTAGAAGAAACTGTTACCTGCCCCTCTGCCCAAATTTAATACAAGAGGAAGTTTTGCTATCCAGGTGTCCCTTTCTCTCGGATTATTCTTCCGTTGGTGCGCGTATCCCTCCTGTCTTGGAATTTATTTCTTCTGACCCCGTTTTTGTGAAAGTTGGTGATTGACGGATAACTTTTGATAAATCCTGGTGGATTTCTAGATCGGTTCACTTTTTCGGTTCTCAGACGTGTCCATGCGAACAGGCACGATATCTTACTGTTTCTTCGTAGTACTTTACTACGTGGTCCTTCATATTCACATATGCTCATATATTTTCCTCTTTGCTTTGGTGAGGTACTACCCGATTAACGTTTGGGTGTTACAACTTCACGAAACGCACGTATTCCCGCATGTTTCCTTGTGTTCGATTGCTGACTCTGGGTCTCAGTGGAACCGTATAACGTAATGGCATCTAAGTGCATTCTTATACGAATTGATTAGTTGGTGTTCTTTTATGAGTGCATGCACTACTGTAAGTACTACGCGTTAATTGACCTGATTTTCTTCTACTTCACAGTCAGCTATATCCTCAAAGCTTTCTTGTAATAAAAGTTTTTGTCCCTTATAATTTCACTTGATGTATGCTCGTGTACTGTCTCGTTTTCGTTTATTTTCCTGGTTTTCTCAGTATTTCATCAAAGTGAACGAACTGAAGGCCAAGCGAAGCGCAGATCTGTTGCAGCATTTGATAGATTTCTACTATGCACAAACCCAGTGAGTTAGTGCGTATGGGTGCATGCTCCCTCGGATTATCCATGGTCACAATTAGATCTTCTGTTTGGCCAGGTGCTTCAGTCACTGAGGTCAAATAACTTTTCCCGATTTGTCCTTCCTGATTAACGGATGTTTTGTGCCTTCAGTGTTGCATCAGCACATACCTAGACAGTTACACTTGGGCCATTCTGGTGTTAATCCCGTGAAGTCGGTTGTTTATTGCCCTGCAGTCGATAGTCAAATCGAACGTTTGTTTCGAGTTTGTGAAAACTGTGCACTCTGACGAAATACCCACTAGGTTGGGTTTGTGCTTATGATCTGAGTACTCATCAGGTAGACCCTTGTGTTCATTAACAGTTAGTGTAAACTCATGGTGGCCGTAGATTTCCCCCTGAGAATGGACACGATGTTAACATCCGCTCATTTTCGAAAATTTTCCTTCCAGCCTGGCATTCTGTAGATTTTACTGATCGATGATGAACCTCAGTTCAGTACCTTAGAGTTTGGGAGATTTTGTATCATTAGCCTTATTCGACACGTGTTTTCCTCTAATTGTCGCCTACGGTTTAAGAACAATTCAAGAAAGGTTGGCAAGAATCATGTGGAGGTGAGCATTGATGGATATGACTGACGTTTTGCGTTTGACGGTGGTACAGCAGTCGTCGGTTTGAAGCATTTCTAGGAAAAACGATTAAAAATTCATCTAACTACATTAAGGCCAGAGACTCTTCCAACAGTACGAAATAAGCTGATGTAATTACAGTTCAGCTGGCATCGCGGTGCACATCCCGGGTATTTTTGGCCTGGGGATGCAGTCTTTTTCCAGAATATGGCTATCATATGTCATTATCAATCACGGAGGCAAAGTTATCTATCAAGTTCGAGTCAGAAACTTCATTCGGACACGCCATGTCAGTGACTTGAGATCGCGGAATGATGGGACTTATGCTTACCAGGGGTCAGCTACCGATTAATACATTCTGACTGATGCAACCTCAATATCACCCACAGTTACCTCAGTCATTTATGATGTTCCCCGTAAATCCGGTTATGTTCGTCACCTAATCATGTGTTTATTTGTTAATGACCGAAACATCCCTGCTGTATCTGATTAACTTACCGTTTTCTAAAATGAGGATTGTTGTGGTTTAAATCTTACTGTTATGGATGGCTGTTGCTCTTTTACCCATTGGCCTATTTACACGTTAGGTCAACATTTTTCTGAATGACCAACCGACAGACTGGTTACACCTGTGATTGCCATATCGTAAATTTTGTCTCCTTACTGGATAGCATAGATCAACGTGAAATCTGTTCAAACTGGGTGTCAATTAGAACACTTCGCAACTCTTGCGATTAAATTTCGGAGCGGTTTATTAGCGTTGAATTTATGGTTGGTGACCGTATTGTTACGAACAGGCCGCGTTTCCACACCGTAAAGGATAGTCGCTTCCGTCGTCACAGACGTAGGCTAGCGAAAGCTGCGTGTGCGCTCACTACTTTCGCTTTTCTCTCTGGCATTATTACAAGCTGACGAAGTAGTGTCACCCTACTAGGTGATACCGCTCACAGTTTCATTTAAATCGTCTAGAATTAAGTAGGAATGTGAACGCTTATTTTGAAGGAACACTTATTCAATGTGATCTGGATGTCTTTGACAAGGGAACTAAGCTGAACAATATCACTTGCCTACTGTTTGTCGGTCAGCTTAATATCTGGAAGAAACTCCACATCTTTATCAGCAGACTACTCAAACACGCTTTGTACGACGTCGCCCATGACAATATTGATATGGATACTCTTGGTAAACATTATTCAATAGTAAATATCCGAGGCAATTGACCATTGACTCTCGTTTTGTTTGCACAGTGTGCATCCATTGACCACACGTTCGCTTACTTCTTTTGGACTTTATTGTGAAGAACGAACTTCCAAAGGATGCTACGAGCAACATAATCGAGGGCAATCTTTAGATGTAAAAGGACCACGATGGTTATTGTCCTGTGCATGTACCAGCATTCTAAGGCATGTCGTAGGATAAGGTATGGTTGAATTTCTATCCTTCGGGAATATGCCTTTTCGCGGTTTTAGCGCGCTGACTCATTACTAAACTAGTGGGTTAATTGATTGGGACAGAAGCAAGTCAGATGGCACGTTCCGAAAGCAACGATTTGCAGCCGGTATATCTGGACCCTTCATTTTGCTTCATATCCGCAGTCTTTCTTAGAATGTGCACTCACTGTTTAACTTGCAGACAATATAAGCCTGTGTTGTTCCTAGGTACTCGGACGAGGAGGACCTTTCATCACTGTGGCTGACTGTCCGTTGTTTCTTGGATCGCATTCGATCATACTTTCCTTTCAGCATTCCTGTTGTTTGATTGCAGGTCACTATGTATGCATGAGAGCGTTCAATTCAAGCACTGTCCTTGCCAACTACAGCGTCGAACGTCGTTTATTTAGCAACACTGACTGGCACAAATATCTCTGGCCATGATCATTTTTTGTCATCATTTTGTTCACGTATTTTTCAACTGAATTAGCAGGGCGAAGAGGTTCTGAAGACAAGGATCCGCCCTCGTTAAGTTGGAATTTGTAGTTCGTGACAGTGGGCTTTGCTTTGAAATGGGAATGTATTGAGGTACTGTTTATGGCCGCATCATCCTCATTGCATCTCGATGGTCCACCGGATTGTTTACTCACGTAGTCAACTGATTCTCAGACACAGCAATTGTCTAAGAGCGATATGCTTGTATTAATCACTGGAAAGATTTATCTTAATTTACAAAGTGGGTCGAATTCCCATTAGTTGATTCTGTTCCTGCTGACACCGAACCAATCTTGTCTACGCCCAACAGTTGTTGGCACTGGTTTGATCGATCGACCACCCGGACTGCATGGGATGCTTGTTGGCCAGAGGGAATGCGAGCAAGCGGATCAGCCAGTTCTGAAGACCGCCTGTATCTAAATGACGAAATCATACTCGTGTGTATACGTATGCCTGTTCCCATATGCGCGACCACGCTCCCACAGGGTTACCGAAGTAACTGCAGCTGCCCTGACAGCTATGGACCTTAAGTCAACCAATATAATTTGATCTAACAAGCGAATAACAGTACATCAAACCCCGTCCATGGCGGTATCCCTATTGTCAAACCGATCCACTGTTTGACCGCGGGTTAGCACATCTTTCTAGTTCACATACGATTTGGACATGGTATGCGTTCCGACACTTCCTGTTACGTTTGCTTACGTTTTGTTGGGTTGTAACGTATTCTCGCACTTTTCACCACACCATTAAATAGTAGGGCCAGTAAATGAAAAATTACTGACACGTGAATGATGCGTTTGAGTGTGCAGCAGTTCGGCGCGTTTGTCCAGTGGTCAACATTACCATTCGTTTCTCCACCATGCTCACCACTTGAGGCGAAATGTTAACTAAAAAGGACACCTGGATAATTTAGGTAAACTGACTAGGCATAAAATCTTCGAATACGCGTCTGACTGTGCCTGGGAATAATTTAGAAATTAAGTAAAAGCTCTATTTTTTCATTCTAAATGTCCATTTTTCAGCCAGAGGATTTACTCGAATTCTATCAACTGTCTAGCCTAATAGATGTGGGTACATCGAGACATATGTGCACTTGATCAGACGAACGAAAATATGCGACCCGTTCCTTGCTTGCGGTTGATACCACCTCGTCCAGTGAGCATAACTGTGCAGGTCATCCTGTAATAGCGCAGATAATGGCCTATGCTGAATACTGCAAAAACCGGTAACGTGTTGCTGTTTGACCGCCGAGCATCCCGAAATACCCTACTTGTAGTTTGTCTATTTTTCTGTCTGACTATTGATTTGACGTTGACCTAATCATTTCTCTATTGCTAACGACTTCGTTGTTGATTTGCTTTTAATAGTCAGATTTTTTGATGTTTTCCTGCCAAACCATCTGTTTGTCTATTCGGTGGCTTTTGGATCCCGTGCCCGGGTATGGGTATGTATGTAGCTCAGGCATTGGTTTCTGCTCTAGGCTTTCAAGTCAGTCTATTCTTTCGGAGATGCACAAGGCCAATTCTAGTGCCTCCACTCATTTTGACCAGTCCAGTGGATCCGCTGTAGTACTGTGCGTGCCTGTTTATATGATGGCTACTACAAAGAATACAGTAGGATAAACGCAATTAATGGAGAGTTTTTTCTGGATTAATTGTTTGGCTTTGAATGGTTTGCCGGCCTACTTCACTTCGTTACTAACCTTTTCTTGCTTGTTTTCTTTCGACCTACTGTTTCCCAAGGTGTGCGATGTGGGGACATATGGAGCTGTGGTGAGGAAGTGGATGGGAGAGAGATGTCACTGAGGTGCCTCAACTTTTTGAGGGTCAAGGTCCAAATTTTTTTCTACGGACTTTTAGCTTGATACTGATGAGTTGATATGGCTGCACAGCGCTCAAGCATCGAACTGCTACCTGAACATTCTGTGGTTACTTGTCATTATTACCCTATTGCCTATTGCATGAAGGCTCTTGATTTACCAATACGTGAGCTGTAGATTTGCCTGTTTTATGTTTACAGTGCCTTTGTTATTGTTGGAGGCCCCTTATTTCGTTGTTTCCGAGAGGTGGTGATTTCTTTTTCTCACTTTCTGGATAACCAACAGCCGGCTGGACTAAAAACGCCTCCGCTCTTACGCTTCCTGGTTCATACTGTATATGTGTTGGGAATCACAGGAGTTGTAGCATAAATCACTGCTGATGATGTTTGTATTCGCGCGTCTTTTTGCTTCCGCCACTATGACGGGCGAATCTGAATGCGAACAGTACCAACCGTTTGTTTGCTATTTTATTTGACATGACGTCCTCTGAACTAGTTTATCTCACTTTGTACTCGCCATCTTGCTCTTCTGTCCATCTAGTTCATCGTTCTAATCATTTCAGTTACCTGCGGGAATGCTTAGGAGTTATGGATCACTTTGGCAAGTCGATGAATGATCTTGCCAGTCGTGTCAGCTTGCTCCAAAAAGTTCACGATGCACAGAAGCGACGCCTGGTGGACACACGTGAGGAAGTTCGCACATTGTTGGAGAAAGATGTAAGTTTGTTGTTTTAACCCTTTTCATTCGATCTTAACACTGGTTGCCTTCACCTTCTAATGAGTAATGAAGGTTCGCTTCACACCAAAGTTTGAAAACTGTTCTTTGGATTCATACCTTGAACATGTTGACGCAGTTAATTAATCGGGGATTGGTTGGAGGCAAATTCAGTGATTTGTTCGAAACTGTATGGGAGGCGAAATTGTCAACTTTAAGAAGACCTTCCATGGGTTCTCGTATACCTGTAAGCCAGTAAATCAAAACGGTGATTACTTGTCAGTGTTGTATGACAGGCAGTTTCGTTGTGAGTAGTATACTACTCACAAGTTGTATGTTACCCACAGGCAACGTTCAGGAACAAAAGGGCAAGCTGCGAATGCCAGGAAGACGGAGGACAATGAGAGACTATCGAACTAGTGTGTATGCGCTCGGCCGAAGTTCCACCAAGGCGAATGACAATGATGGATGTGAATGCATATCTAACTTGCAAATGAGTATACACGTTTGTGGTTTGATTTTTGACATGACTTATACGGGCGTTTGTGCAACGAACGAATTCTCAGACCAAGCGTCTTTTGCGGTCACAACGTCAGCAGTTTGGTTACTTCTATCCTAATTACTTTTTGCTACTAACGGAACACATAGGGGTTTCGTCTGCCACTGCGCACACTGTTCAATGTGACTGTTGGTGGCTGGAAACAGTGTAATGTTCGATGTCTGTTTTATGTAAAGTCGGATTGTACGACTGATTGTAAACTTTCCCATCTATGTGAACGTGTCGCATTTCTTGACAGACTTATACCCGTTCCACCGTTGGTTCTTCGTTTTGTGTTGAACAAAATGCATTCGATTAAAGCCCACACTCGTGTAAACGCTTCGGATAGGTCACAGTTATTGCTTACCGGTAGTGCATATCCTCGCAGGCTCTCATGCTTGACAAGGAGCTTGTTGATCACCCTTCTGTTGACGTCACACTTAACATGGCCAAATGACCACATTTAAATTACTTCGTAGTCACTTGTTACTATTAATGTTTTCCGAATACCTCGAAAGCTGTTACTAAGAGTTTAGAAATGACGTTTGGGCCATACTTAACACATATTCGAACATGGGTAAAATTTCAGCCTAGAACGTTATTGTTGGGTCATCTGGACAGTTCCCCAGAGCTACGACCAAATATGGGTGATGTTTGACTACCAACAACTGGGACCGTTCGCTATTCTTTTGTATTCCCTGTGACATATATTTCGCTTTTTTTTTCTACTCTTGTTTGCCAGTTTATTTGACATGACCAGATACATGAAAACTTGGGTTAGGTATAACCAAACGATGTTGGAGTTCTATCGTAGCGTCATGAACCACTGATAGTTAGTTTTTTTTATAGGTTTATTTTGAAAGAGATGAACTTGTGTACCCTGATTTACTCAGTTTTGTGGAACGCTGCTTCGTTTGAAGATTCTAGGGGCGTACTTTTCGGAGGGGTTCGGTCTTACGTACGCCGCGCCGTTTTTACTCTATAATGTATTTTCAAGCAGTTACATTACTCGCCGAGGCAGTTATAGCTTTCGTAAGTTTTCAAAGTGGTTGCTAAGCCCCGTGACTTCCTTTCGACAAAGCTGAAACTTTTTGGCACCCATGTTCGCATACGCTAGTTGTTTTGCCACCACATTTCTGAAAATGAAGTTTTCGGAAGTTGCAGTTAGTTCTACGTGGTCTTCATTCGTATATGATTTGAGTTTCATCTGACCTTGTTTCGGTCTCTTCTGTTCACGTGTTCACGACAGTCTTCCATCGCTAACCGAAAGTCTCGTCTGTTTGGGCAGGTAATCGCACGTTTTATGTGTTGTTCTGTCTATCCCTGATGTTGTCTTGCCTGATTTTTGCACCGCTCTGAGTGGTTTTAGCTGTCTGCGTCTGTACATTTTTCGCCTTGATTTCACGATGCTGTTTTTACCTCGTATACAAATTTTGTGTAGTCAAGCTTTTTGAATTCATGACATATCCTTCTATCCTTGTTTTGTAATATGCGTTGGGCTGTGTTAACGATTTTTCAGTCCTCAACCTTAGCGGTTTGGTCGTTAGCCCCGCCAAATGATTAGCCCAGTATCATATGTCGACGAGCTCATTATGCGTATGTGTGTGCGATGATACTGCCGTGTACAAACTTTTGTTAATAATACACAACCTTGTTAAGCATTGCTGTTGATCAGAGTTAATCTGTTAATGCCTCGTTGACGTCTGTTCACCCTGTTGTCTGTCTGTGTACAACATTTCTAGGGGGTTAATCAGGGCGTTACTCTGTCAGCAGAATGGACTGCCTCATGAGTGCTCTTTTTTGATACCACTGCCGAGATTTTTGTGCTTGCCATCCTCTCTGAATATTCACGGAGAGTTATCATGGTTATAGTTTCCGCTGTTGAATAAGTTAGACTTACTCCCTGGTGGGTAGAAAATGGGGGCATCGTCAGCCATTGGCTTGGCCTCGGCATCAGCTTCTTGAAAACACACCTCACGAATATAATGGTTTGGCTGTGTGTCTGAAAAAAGAGCTTGTGGTGCATATGAGTTGGAGTTCCTTCGCGAACTTTTAGCTCCTAGGGGGGATTCAGCACGTAATGTCAGAGTGTTTTCCTAATTCATTGGGCTCTTCCGATATGAATGTTACTGGCTCTACATAATTATCTTTGACAGTGTCGTTTCAAAATTCATATCATGGTTAAGGCTACTTTCCAATCAATATGATAACGTGAGACTTCCTAATATTCTTACAGTGTGTCTGATAAAAGAATTGGTCACTTAGTTTTTTATTGAAGTGATCTTCTTCAAATTAATTCAGCGGATCGTTCGCTTTCTTTCAGTTGAGTACATTTTGTGTATATACCCTAGTCTATTGTATTTTTACATTCATTGCTTTGAAGTGAACTACCTTTTCGGATCGAGAGCCCTCACAGTGATTTTCACTTGGAAACAATCGACCCCTTGTCCGTCGTTCATTCATCAATGGGTTGATTCGCTAATTGACCTTCTCTATTAATTGTGTGCCTAAATAAAGTCCCCATTGCGGTCGTACGAACGCCGATATTGTTCTCTGATTCCACACAAACCCTGAAAGTAATAGACTCTTTCGTTTCAGTTCCACTTTCCCATGTTTGATTGCTCAGCTCGTATCACCTGTAGTATACTGTTTTTCTAATTCTACTCCTCGCTTTTGCTGCATGTTTGCCTAGGGTGATATTCACATTATTTTATTCTTATCCTTAATTATTCTTAATTTGGCATCTTACATCTCGCTGACCTATGTCAAAGTTTGTTTCAGTTATCTTCGTTTTCATTTGCCTTGCCACCAATTTTGAGTCTGCCTCAAGCCATCAAGTATGGCTTGTCAGGCTTTCTTCGGATTCGTTGTATAATTTATAACCAATAATGTGGGAACGTTCCGAGAACGTGCTTTGGATGGTTTTTAACTGATACAAAGCGTAGCATTTTATTCTTTTAGGTATCATGCTGCCTCTATCTGTCCCTCTTTTGAGTTGTTAAATTTCATTTTTTCTTCCGTCGTGTTTCAGGCATCTTTAGATATATTTACTTACTAACTGTAGAGACCATTTATTCATCGAAAAGTTAATCTTTATTGACTCAGCAGTTGTGCGAAGATCTGCCGGTTTCTTGCAAACCAGAACTTTTTGTTATATAATCATTACTTAGTCTCCATTCGCCTGATGATCACGTTATTTGGCTGCTGGTTATATGTTGTCGAGGTAGGCTGGTAGTTTTTATCAGTCGGAGTGAGAACGAATCAGGAACTAGGTTCAAAGTTCAGACTTCTGTGTTCGTGACGTATTTATTCGACGTGTAAAGAACTTTCATGTGATTTCTGTCATTTTGAATATACCTGTAGCTCCATGTACTACGCTTGGTTCGCTTCCAATTCAGGAAAAGTTCTTGCTATTTCCTCGATTAGTTGTGAAATTATTATTTTTTTTTTTGCAGCTAAAAGACTGACTGGTTTTCTGCTGGCCTGTGTATCAGTTCTGGGTGTTAATGTGATAATCGGTCTTACATCACAATCAGTTTATTTTCGTTTATCATTACCGTCCGTTCTCAGTTGTGTCATTGCAAGTGTACAACTTTAACGACTGCCACACTTTGTACTTATGCCGTTGCCCTTTTAATCATCGCAATTTGCCATCTTTTTGTCGTATGCTTCGAAACGGTTATACGTGTCTGGTGAGTAGTCCACATAAGAAAGCCTGTGAGATATTTTTAGTTGTGTTACAATGGGTTCGTTATGTTGATTACGTGAAGGCTCATAACCGGACAAACGGAACGGTATTGCTTGCGTTACCCAAAAAAGGAAAAGATCACCATGTGCTGAATGTATGTGACAAGCCAAAATGTGCAGAATTCTGTGCATATTGATATGCTATTCCTATCACTTCCTGACACTTGTGCCATGCCTGTTGTGATTCTTGTTAAGGTTCTATTGGTCTTTTTTGTCATTATGCAATTAAATATTTCCATCGGTATGTCGCATTACTCGTTCGCAAACACTTGAGATTCACACTTCTTAACTGGTAATGACGAGATCAAGAATTACTGTCCCTTGCCAGTATTACTACATTTGAAAAAGACTGTCAGGGTCCTAGGCATCGTTCAAGGGAAAAACGAACGGCCACACCAAAATTAAGCAACAGATATGTAAAAAGATAAGTGTGTAAATAAACGCTCTGTCAAATTTGGGGCGCTACATAGTTAGCGACACTGGACAGTTGACGAGTCCTCTTACACGAGTATCAAGCGTTAACGGTCCTGTCATCAAATGAAAAGTTACCTGTGTGGTATGTAACAAATAGACTTCAGAAAAAGAGAAAAAAAATAAACAAAAAATTAAAACAAAATAAAACGAAAATGGTCAATCTCGCAGCAACAAAAGCTCCTCAGGGTACAGGGATGTTATCACAATCAAGACGAAAAGAGATGATTACAGATGAATGAGAAACAGAGTTCACATGGTTAGGAGGACCGTTTGAATGTCGGCATTGTGAGAGTCGGTTCTGTACTTCGCGACCTTGTCCGTCCAGGCACGTTGGCCTCGGTTGTCATCCACTATACTGACGTCAAACACCACAGCAACACCCTCACGAACCGCGATCACATAGGGTTTGATGAACGAGCTCGCCGTTTATACTGGCAACTTCTCGGACACTGTATGACTCAAGTTGCGCAGTCGTCACGTCAGGTCGTTGGCCACGCGGTTGTGTCGAGCATAACGCACGTCATGGGTGATTCAGCATGATTGCAGAATATGAGCGAGGCTTTCAGGTTAATGATGGATTTCACCCATCCGCGCCGCGTGAGCTTCCTCCTTGTTCGTCACCACTACACTCTGAACGCATACCGGGACGTTCACTTCCTTCAAGATAGGGCCAAACGAATCATCTTTGACCCCATTCCGTAGAACTGGACATTGACTGGAGAGCAGTTTCTCCATTCGAGATTTGCGCGAGATTGGAATAGTGGTGGACAAACTCGGGATGCCCAGATCGCCCAAGCGAATTGGGGTGTGGATGTGGCTGATTGGTGTGTCATTAAGAAGGTGGAGCCGCTGCCGAACAAACTGGTGAATTGTACAGTCCATAGCATTGAGTGTACTACAGTGGACTCGGCCCAACACTAATGAGTGATTAATCTTCGGGATCTGATGTTGTCTCGGGAGTTCAAGACGTTGGTATGGCTTCAGGCAGCGCAAGCAACGCTGAATGCAATTTCGCGTTCTGCTAAGTACTTCGGAATGCGCTTTGCAGCCTCGAAATGCAAAGTGCTTCTGCAAGATTGCTGTGATCACATAGGTTTAATGTTAGATAATGAAGTCATGGAAGTTGTTGACCGGTTTGTATACCTGGGAAGCTGCATCAGCGGCGGCGGTGGAGGTGTAGGGAATGAAATTGAGGCGCGTATTTCTAAGGCTAGGGCGGTGTTTACTAATCTGAGGCACTTATGGCGACAGAGAGGTATTTCCTTGAAACTTAAGGGTCGCGTATATCAGACTACAGTGAGGGCTGTATTACTTTACGGCAGCGAAACATGGCCGATCAGAGTAGAGGACGTGAACCGTCTTCAGGTATTTGACCACCGATGTCTGCGTTCAATCGCTCGTATCGGGTGGCACCAACGAATAAGCAACGAGGAGGTTAGGAAGCGGGTGTTTGGTACTGATTGTCAAACGAGTTCTTTCGTTCAGTCCTTACACTTGCACAGACTTAGATGGTTAGGTCATGTACTAAGGATGCCAGCTAATCGCTTGCCACACCGAGCATTGTTTGCGGGCGCTGCGGCCGACTGGCGTAAGGTGCGAGGTGGACAGACGATGACCTGGCGTAGACAAATGAAATCGTTCACGAAGGGGTTGGGCACTGTAGGTCGGGTTCGTCTCCCGGGTTGGAGCCCTCGCGACTCAGAGAGTGGGTGGCTTGAAACTCTAGGTGAGATGGCGGCTAACCGAGCTCAGTGGCGTGAATGTTGTCGTTGTTTGGCCGAGTTGTCTGTGAAGTGAGTGCACTTAATGACGCGGGGCAGTGAAAGCCGTGAGGAAGCTGTCTTGCTGATGACGCCTTACTTTCACTTACAGCTCGGTTGTTTGTTTGCAAGGTGTAGGCGCCTTGATGTTGTATGTTTGAATGTAGACGTAGCTCTTTTTTAGTGGTTAGGTCCCCTCCCCTCCCTCTTTTTTCTTCTCTCTTCCTAAACAGGGTTTGTTTCTTCTTCATGGTTGTGTGGCAGTTAAGCATCAGTGTGAACCATTGATGTATTGCTGTCTATGATGATGATGATGATGATGATGGCTTCAAGGGCGCTTTGGTGGTTTCTTGCAGCCTCGTACGAACCTGCAGACGGTAATTAATGAATGCTTTGCCTTTTCAGGCGAACGGGATACCGATATAGGTCACCGTGTCAGATGCGCTCAGTGAGTGGATAATGTCCGGGCTGAAGATTAACATGTGCAAGACTAAGCTCATTGTCATCCCCAGTGACCATAAACACAACGCAACTGTTGTTGTCGTAGAACTGGTAGCCAAGCTCCGGTCGAGATAGTGCCAGCACCTCATCCTTTGCCAAGATGAATAGAAGCGTCGGGTGGGGCACGACGAAGCCAGTGCATAAGCACATCTGACAAGAGAAGCCGATTCTTGCTGAGGCCAGTTGGATTTGTCGATTTTCATTAACATGACTTTCTCACGGTTGCGTTCGACTGGATGTGCATGCCTTCTGTTTTGACTGAGACCAATTTAGGTGAGAAAGCTGCGGTCACAGTCGGCACAGTGAAAAATTGTGACAGGCTGGGTTTCCACTTCTTGCTCTGGACCATTCATGCGTCGATGCATACGAGTATGCGGCGATAAGCCAGTGTTCGATTAACAAATCTGGCCACATTTTAAACAGGTGTACTTCGCTTGCCTATCCTGTGTACTGGTAGTTGCCTGCACGGAGGTGCTAACGGTAATTTCATTGTCTTGACTGAATGTAACCAACACATTAAAACCAGGTAGATTAATTGGCCATATCTAGGGTCGCTGAACTCTTAGCCAGTCAAGGTTTGCACCGAAGCCACCCAGTCGGCATCACGAGGAGGTGGTTCACGGCGCCGGCTACTGCTACTACTAATATTTGTTAGTTTTATTGTTTTGGATCATCGTGGTGGACGCTTTACGACCAGTGCTGTACGCACACTGGACTGTAGAATGGGTTCCTGGTCGACGTTCGCCCACTTTGTCCAACGGGTTCTATGGAATTGCGTTATTTTTTTTACTGTCATGTCTGCACAACCATATGCTGCTTGAAAATAATTAAAAAATGTTTTGCTTGTTTTTCGCATCTGCACACATTTTCCATGCGTTGCATTCGAAAATATCCACCAGCTATATGTTGTTGTTGTACTGTTTTCCAACTGCCTTTCATCATTTCGTTACGTATTTATTCGTCGACTTCTATGGAAAAATTTCATTCTACCTTTGACATTAAAAATTTCAAAATTCAGTCCTCTCAAGCCGGGGTCACTTATGCGGCGCAACCAACGCAAGTCAACCGCGCCTATGGAACTCGCAAAAATGGTTTCTTGTTGAAAAGATCTGATGGGAAGGTAAGCTTTTGTCACACGTTATTCCCTAGAGGAGACCCAATTACGAGGAATCAGCATTTTGGTTGAATTTGAACCAGCGACAGAAACAGTATACGAAGGTACGACAAGTACTCCACCAGTCAAGCTACGAAGCCACGCTGACGGCTCCGAAGTTTCACATTTGAGCTCAGTTGGAGCACGCACCACGTCCGGATACGCTTTTCCCCTCGCTGGATCGAATCCGGCCAAAGTCCAGATTTGTCACAGTTGGTTCTCTTCTAAGTTATCAACTCTTTCAAACTATTTATCAGTAGCACTATTCTGTTCTACCTGTGATACATGATGTGACCTTTATATTTCCAGGTATTTTTAATGCACATTAATTATCAGCCAAACTCCTCGATAACCTGTTAGGATCAGTTGAGTGTTCTGTTGAATTGCGCCGATATTGTTTGACTTCACCTAGATCTCCTAAATGTTAACATTTCAACATTCCACAAAATATTAATGTGGATTGATGAGCGTAAGGTGGAATTTTACGTAACCGCCCATCGTCGTTATTGCTCTGGGAATATCAACAGGCTATTTACTGGGCCATCTACCCACTCTTTGATCAGCCCCAACTTAGTGGTGCAAGATACGAAGTGGTCAACTTATGCCCTTGCAGATGGAATTGAGGAAAATCACTACACCTAATTTCACTGAAGGACATTCTGATATCACTATGGCGTATCGTTATGTCACTTTTACGTGACTCGAATAATTGAGGTTTCTCTATTAAGCGGTTCATATCTACACAATGAGTCAGAGGATGGGGCGGATACGCAACACTGAACTCCTAAGACATTTCACGGGCTAATATTAGCAAGCTTTCTAACCAAGTCAGATCACTGAACGCTCGCTATGCACAACTGAGTTGTGGTTGTGCGTGTCAAAATGAGTCTATTTGTTCTTTGTTGGTCGCAGTTCTCCTTTCTATCATCATCATCATCATAACAGCCATGAGCCTGACCAAAAGGTACTGTGGCTCGGGCCGCCGTTCACCTCAACAGTGACGTGGAATATCTTAGAAGAAAACGTTACTAAGAAGGCTGAAAATTATTGAGAGAAGACTAACGAGAAGAAGCGGAAATGGTATGGATACAGGTCCGCCATTGACTGCGACACATCGCCATCACTTCGGTATTCCCCAGCTGCTATGGACCATTGGGACTTGTTGACCTGACTTCGCCTGTTAGTGTAAACGTTTGCATAATGTTAGGTTTAATATATCGGTTTCCATTTACTGCCCAATTGCGTTAATTTGATCTGTTTAGGTTGAACGATTCTGCCGGCGCGTATTCCGGAACGCTCGGGATGCGCGATCAATTGGTCAGCCAATTACGTTGCACAGCTTGCGATGGTTAGGTCACGCACTCCGTATGTCACCTGATCGTTTACCGTACCGGGCATTGTACGCTGAGACCACCAACAGTTGGGTCAAACCGCGTGGTGGTCAAGCAACAACGTGGTCACGAAATATGAAGACCTTGACTGCTCCATTGAGCAAAGTGGGTAGGTGTCGCCTGCCTGGATGGGGTCCTCGTGATCACTCAAACCGTTGGATATCGGCACATTGTGATAACGATAGGTTTCTCTCTCGGAGAAGTCTCCGAATGAGTTGTTTTATCTAGATTC
>JTDE01001275.1:81875-109697 GCA_014338405.1 Paragonimus skrjabini miyazakii
ATCTGTAGCGTCGGAAAGACGTTCGGTTGTCGCTGAAAGGAAGGGTGTATAATGCCTGTGTGCGTTCTGTGTTGCTATATAGTTCGGAAACATGGCCTGTTCACAAGGAAGATATCAACAGGCTTGCTGTGTTTGACCATCGTTGTTTCCGCCAACTGGCTCATATTAAGTGAGCAATGTGGCCGTTCGCCGACGCGTATTCCGGAACGTTCGGCATGCGCGATCAATTGGTCAACTAATTTCGTTGCACATCTAATTTGTTCGTGAAACCCAGCTCCGCGTGTTTAATGTCTTCCATTACTAAAGTTTTAATGTAGTTCAGAGATGGTATTCTGCACATGACTTTATGCAAAACCGTGTCAATCTCCGTTGTTTTGCAGAACACGGTTTGTAAATCAGGTTAATCAAGCAATTGAGTTACTGGATGACGTCAACTACCTGCCGGACCGATTGACGTACATCCAGTGGCTCCCTATCATGAATACTTATGGTCTTTAAGTGCCAGCCTAACTAAAAAGATACACCACCTCCCGTAGCGATTTTCTTATCATTGCGACATGTTATAACAAGGATGGACAGTCCACTGCCTCACACTGCATCCCTACACCAGGGCTCCGTGATGACTTCTATAATTGGCTTCCATCGGTTACAAGAGTTTCGAATTTCGTCCAGTTGGTTGAAAAGCAAAGCCGCATTATTATGAAAGCGATGTTAGGAGTGAGTTTCAGTGCTTTAAACACACATTTTTGATGAATCTGCTTGAGGGTATTTATCGAGTTAAATGGGTTAGGTCAGTGCGTTGTGGCTTGCTTTTATGCTGCCGTCTCCTGTTAAAATGGTGGCGATTCGGTTTTTTTCTGAGCTCATGGACTGGATGTGACATATTTGTGAAGGTCATTTGAGGCGGTTGCACTGTGTTTTTAATGTTATACAATTGCCCTTTTTCAGAACTGACGGTTCCTTATCTTTAGAATGGTGATCGTGCGGGGGTCAGGTGACATACGTTTGTTCTATCACTTCTTTCGCTAAAATGTTATTCACAGTAGTTGAAGCTCACTTACCGAGACTTTACACCATCCCTACCATAAGATTTGCGCCAGTGACCGTTAGACAGTGAAGATCAGTGAACGGTAGAAATCTCCACTTGTCTAGAGTGTGCGCTGACTGGATTACGATCAAATTTTCCGATGCATGCACATATTACGCAAGATTACTCCTGCTTCTCTGTCCATCAGCTCCTTAGGCTTCATGCGACGGTTGCTGGCACGTGTGCTTGTCTCGGCCGGGACGTATTCCAGTTGAGTTATCACTTCTGTTGTGTTTCAGGTAGGCCCATCACGATAACGAGAATGAAGACAGACGAACATGTTTTTGGACAACTTATCTTCAGGCCGGTACAATTATACAGAGAGTTAATAGAATTAAATCGAGATTTCGATCCGTCTTATTACATAGAAATTAAGTCACTGGTCAGTCATTTGGCAGCTTCTGTTGTGGCTGACTTTCTCAGTACGGTTGGTTTCTCGAAGATAGTTACGCCGCTGCGGACGCGGCATGAGGGTGTTCTGAGAATCAGAACTGTTTCGTAGACTCTGGATGGCTTTATGGTATATCAAGACACTCCAGCTGTTTGTAAGATTTAAGAAAGTCCTTTCTCATCAATCAACACTACGGCAATGCATACAATCTGAACACGCAACTACACGCTTGTTCAGTGATTACAACCTAAGTACACAACTCGGTAAGCAACTGAATAATTAAACCATCAACCCGACCTTCCAACTCTCCCACTGATCCCAGCAATCAGAAGTTTTCACCTGTGTTTGCTTCCACCCTTAAATTTGCCAGGTTAAACGAGTGTGGCAGAGACGTCGCGTGCGTATCGGGGACGGCGAGTTGTGGTTATATCACGCGGACGAATCCAAACAACCAGTTCGGCTCACGCTGCTCACGTGCCAAGTAAAACTGCCTGCTGATATTGCCAGCCAGTCACAACCCGAAGGTGGGGAGATAGCCGCATTGTCAACTAGCACCCACTCGGCAACTGATTTGCGCAATCACTTCGACCTTGTTTCCAGTATGTTTTCCCACTGGTTTCCTTTCACTCGTGTCTTTTTATACGTTGTTGCGTTATATTTCTCCTCAGGTTTGCTGCGAATCGGAATTTCAACCGCACTAGTGAATCATCTTAGGGGGCACATCATTTTGTCGGGCTACTCATGTTCTAATGCACTTAACCGTCTAGGTGCTTCAGTTTACTCTGTGCGAGCACGCCTGCAACTTTTTACGTTGCCGCCTAGCCGATTTTTCAAGTCAGCTGTGTAGTCAAAATTTGTGCGTAGGTGTCTATTTTGATTACAGTGCATTTATATACTTCTCTTCGTGGGTTCATTAAAATTATTGAAGAACGTTATTTTTGATAGATTGTTTTTCTTTTTAAGGAAAAACATCATTTTTCTCATTCTCGGACAAATTCCTTGCGAAGGTCAACCACTTGTGTACACTTTAACTTTATCTCTCGCCCAGTACACAAAATTAATCAGCGTTAAGCTCTATACTTTCTCAGGAAAATTTAGCGAGTTTCGTCACAAAAATCGAAACGTCAAAATGATACAGTCAGACGTAGTACTTCGTAATTTCTTCTGCACCTGTGACGAATTTCTATAATCTCTTGGATATTGGTCTATATAAGCTGATCTATCCTATTTATATTGCATTTTCTGATACAGGTTTTTGCAACAGTACATTGAAGCTAAACTTTTCTTCCAGAGGCTTACTGTGCGTCCACTTTACTTTTTGCCATTACGCCCAATTTAGACGCCGTCATGATGTAATTTCAGTTTATTCCTCATTCTCATAACTTCCATGACCTATACCGATGTTGTGGCCACTCAAAAAATAGCACTTTCTGCTCATTGTGTTGTTTTCCTCATCGTGCGATATTCTGCATTATCCATCTCTCTATCCATACTGTCTATCTGTCCTTCTATCGGATGACTCAGTATGGGGCTGGGGTCAATTCAATGGATTTCTTAAAGGATCTGGAACATGATACCCCTTTCTCAGTATTTTTTCCTCATTCCCACAATGCCACATAGCGCAGCTAGTGCCTTACCTGTATAGTAATTCATGTAATCAGTGTACGCTTTTCAAACCTTGATAGGAAACAACGAGTGGACGACCCATTTTAGCTAACATTTTGCCCCACAGCCAAATAGAAGGCGCTGACGTCGGTAACCAAAAGCGCCTTAATGATGTTTGTCTTACAAAAATCACACAAACATGTAATAACTGTCAAAGTCCGGGTTTCACATAGTAGTCACTGAACCGTAACGGGATGTGAGGTGTCCTCTACCAAATTTCTGGAATAAGTATCTAAACCCCGTTAATTTGGTTTTATTTCTCGTTGTTATAAGATTTTCTATTGCAACTGTATGTGGTTAACTACAAAAAACTTTGCATGAGCCTCAGCACAGTCCGTGTACTACTGCACTTTCCCTTATCCATTATGAAAACGCCAAGGTCGTCGTGTATCATGAATTTTTCAGCATGCTTCTGTTCGTATTTTTCTACAACACACGCGCTTCCGAGTAAACGCTTAGAGTAAACAATCTTCATTCGGTTCAAGAAGTTGTTCAACCACGTGACTAAATAGTCGTAATAGTAATCAATTGCGCACTGCGTTCGTTTGGTGTACTTCATCCTCAAAACATTTTATATCTTGATTTGACTCCCAGCTCTACCAAGGTATGCCACATATTAACATACTTGGAAGTAGGATGATTGTTTCTCCAGTCCTTCAACTCGCTTGTTGGTATTTCTTATTGTTACGTGCGTACATATACGGAGAATTTATCGCTGCTGTTTTCATTTTTGTGGCAGATGCGTTCAATAGGTAGTCCCGTCTATTTTGTATACAGGAACACTGCCAAACCAAACGCTAAATTGATTTCGCTATGACGGCAGATGGTTGTCTGATGTTCCACCTATCTCTGTTTTTAAGTTAGTTATCAGTTTTTCTCGTAGTGATGCAACACTATCGTTATTTATGCTGTTGGATCCCAGACCTTCTCTACCTTTGTCTTCCATCGGTTCTTGCCTTGATCCAGTCTGCTCTTATCACCTTGAGAGTTTCTGAGAAAGAGAGTTTCTGTCTCATAATGGTCACAAGCTTTTCTGATAGGTATAATTAAACCGTTGTTAGTTCTCACTAGACCATCAGTGATAGCAAAAAAATAAATTCAACTCAATTTTCTTGGAACGTGAAGATCATAATAATCGCTGACTCGAACTCGTCCAGGGTATTCATTGAGCAACCTAACACGGTAAATTTTCGTTGTTTGAGGGACACGTTTTCTTTGGAGTTGTGTGTAGTTGTCATGGTCATTTCCTATTGTGCATAATTTTTGAATTTAACAGTGGACTAGACAATGGCGATCCGAAGGTCACAGAACTGAAAAAATGAAACTATTTTCCAGATGTGAAACAAGATTGGGGTTTGCACATCACCGGCTGTTTTTAGGAGTGCAACATGCTGGATATTGTCAGGCCAATCACATCTTCATAGACTCCTTCGTTCTTGAATTTTGTCATCTTATGGTCAGTAGATCACGTCATTACCAATAGACGATCCCGAGCGAGGACAGCGAAACTGAGTAAACATCTGATTACTTTGATGAAAACGTTTTTACGACGTTATGTAGCACCGAAGCTTCATGCGCCAGACAGTAAAAACTCGTCTAACGGTTGATATCCCTTATCAGTACTATCTTCTTTTATATACTACTACACCGTATATGTACTGTACTATACACATGCAATATATGTATGTATATGTTCAGCACTTCGTTACAGATGACCCATTTGTTTTTTCCGTCTAGCTGTTTCTTGTCTAACTTTCTGTTTGAGTTGTATTATTGTGTTTATCCTAATTCTATCACCGAACTCATTACCACAAGTCTAGTTGAATGACTTCAGTCTAAATCAATCTATCTGTATTTCGGCACACAGTTGATTAAAATCATCTACCGACGAATAGCAGACAAGCGTTAAACACGACAGCATTTGTTAAATGCGTTGTATAGCGAGGCTACTCAGGCGTAAGTTGTGTTGGCAAGCGACTTGTTATCGTTATTCATGGGAATTAATGACTAGACGAATTCGAACAGGTGCGTATGGATCGTTGCATGGACACGCCGTTGACCGTGGCCATATTTACCAACACCGTCGACGAACATACCGGTTAGGTACTCTGAAGTCGCTTACCTCTAATTCGATGTTTCCACGGTAGACATTGCTCGAACGCTCAGTCGTAGTGATCTTTTGTCAGCGTTGTTACCAGGCTGCGCTCTGTGAACTACCGAATTGTGAATTCTTATTTTCCCTTGAAGATATACAGCAGTACCGGATAAACCGAACTTAAGTGCTTCAACTATTGATTACAACCGTTATCGAGAGTGATCAGAAATAACATTGTTCACACACTGTGTGCATAGCTATCTCGCTTTGTGAACTGCTAAAACTCAAAATATCCGTCTGGCTTTCTTAACTTTCGAGGTTTACCGCAGAATCCATGTTAATCTACTTACGAGTGAATCATACAACAGGTTTCACCGTAATTGTTTGACGCCCGATATCTTCGCGTGACCCACTTGTTCTCTTCTTTTGCAGATAGTCGCACTTACAACTTTCAAGCGGAAGATGATCACGAGTTTGAAGAGTGAGTTCAGTGTATTTTTGTCGGCAGGCGTGGTTTCCCCCCAAAATACACAGCCATGCTTCTGTTTACTGAGCGGATGTTTGGCAAATAATTAATAAATCTACCTAATGAACCACTATTAGTTTCGCTTTGGTGATTATTGCTAAAACCCATGTGTTTATCTTCACTTTTTAATGCACATTTGTCAGCGACCTACTACTCTGTTAGCTGAACAAAGTGGTCTGCAATTTATGCTTGTCATTGGGTTTTCGCTTCCAATCTTCTTCGAAATCGAATTCTTCAATGGATCCAACCTCTATTCTGGGATTTGTTCATTCCAGCTGACCACTTAAACAACTGTGTGCATATTCATGTGTACATGTGCTCCAAACCTGAATTGCTTGGTCGTTATGTGGGCAACATGGACTGTGCATATTTTGCGCTATCCGGTTCAGATCGGCTGTTCTGTGATAGGCGTTTGCCAACTTTTCTTTTTATAGCGCATTCATATAGAATACCCTGTTATTTGCCCGCTCCGAATCTTTTCTTAGATTGTCGCCAAATGTTTTGTCGTCCTAGATATCTGGTGCTTAGCCATCTTCTTGATTTCCTGTAGAAATCTTCGGTTTATACAGTTTACGAATTTGTTATTAGCGCTGTCGTTCATAAGACTTGGCAAGTGAACTGTATTCATGTAAGAAAACCCTAGCATATTCATGGTTATATATTGTGCGGAAGATAGCTCATTAATCGAGATGCATATACTCATCGTTGTAGAGTTCTTCAGATTGTGGTGATCAATTCGTTTGTAGTTTTGTTGGCTGGCTTTTTTGTCCAGTTTTATAGTTGTTCTGCGAGAATGAGCTGACGCTGGCTCATGGACTCAAACTGAGGCATTAAAAAGTGCACACACTAGTTCCTTTTAGTGCACGCTACATATTATTGATCATGTGATCTTACAAGCGCACACACCTGGTTATGGTCGTAAGAGAAAATGGAAGCAAGATTACCAGGATAATTCGCTTTTACGGAGAGGTCGGGTAAGTATGTTTACGTGAAGACGGCCTGCTGTGTCCAGTGTGTTAAATTTATACTTTAGGATTCAGCGGTTCTGATTAAAACCTTCCACTTATTTTTATTTGGTAGTAATTTTGATGCAATATGTTTATACACTTTTCTGCTGCACTTTTTCCACTTGTCCACATTTGAAACATTCTCTTCTCGATTGTTTTCTTTAGTACACTCTGAACACACACACTTTTGACCTGTTTGTAAAAGAAATGCACTAGACAAAGTGATAGACGGAATTGGGAAGTACAATCGTACATTCGGATGTATGGATTGAATTATCGCTTTTATGTGGACCTGCCCAGTTTGGCTGCTGTCTCCTAATATCCCTGGATGACACACTAAGGATATCGGGAACGAGAACAATGTGTCTGACTCCAAGCAGATACTTGGTGATAAATGACGTTGAGTTTCGTCCTTGCATGGACGAGTATACATAGGCGGTCTCCACCCTCATTTGTGTCCACTTTTTGATGTTTTTGTCAACCCAAGGGGTTCAGTGACTAGTTAGTCCTAGTCATACAACATCCATCGGAACCACATTACAACGTGTATTTTATTTGGGCCCCGACAGAATCGTTCTGATGCCTTTCAAATGATACGGTGCGCCGTAGCAATCGCATTATGGTAATGCAATAGGATCTGGAACTACTGTTATTTAAGCCATGTTTCAGTTGCCCGACAGACGGTTCACTCAAACCAAGTGTTCTTCATCTAGTCTTGTCCTATTGAAGTGGGTGGCAGTCGATCTACGACCATTTGAATTCGATCGGAATTCATTGTTTTTGACATTATTTGTTGTGAACGGGTTGCACACTGTCTTTTTTAACCCGATGAGGTTATGTGACGTTCATGAGATGAACGTTGAGCGTCCGACTCCCACGACCACGAAATGACAAACAATTATTGATCAAGGAAACAGTGGCACTACTAGTACAAGGCTTACTGTGGAAACAACGGATTTACCGCATTTGGACATGTTGTTTCTGTCGCTGATTCGAATCCAGTCGAAGTCCAGACTTTCCGCTATTGGCTCTCTTCTAAACTTTAATTCGTTCCGAGTCTTGGGTGAGGTTCGACAGCACGGCGGAACGAAGCAAACAGTTACGAACAGAACGGACGGTTACTCAAAACCAACTGAAGCGAATGAAACCTCAGTGATACGATCTCGATTGTAAATTAGCGAGTCAATAGAAAACACAATGTTGATAACCAATGGATGCGTCATGAGCAGTACAAAGAACACATGGACGTGCAAAGTCAAAAGTCACAACACGGGCGAGGGTAGACAGGCACATGTTATGGCCGATTGAAATGTGAACAGTGGGTTAACAAGGCAGATAATGGATTGAGAAGAATTTTGCCTTCGCATATGAAAGTCTGTACAGGGCGGTTATGGTTAATCATTTTGCAAAAGGTTTATTCTCTCAACTAGAGTGCTTTCGTTCATCACACTAACAGTTAAAGAAATATCGTTCTAACGGTTTGCTCACAGTAAGACTAGGGGCTGCTACCTATTGATGTCAGCTATTTTATGGGCAGAATTTTTAACCCGAACTTGATGGTTACTATTGCCTTGAGTAGCCAATCACTTCCAAGTCCGTCTGTTTCTTCAGCGTCATCTCAAGCGGAATTTCGTGTATAATTGTCAACTGTCGATCATTTACTTGTGACTATAATCTTGTGGATGTTGCGTTTGTCTGTTTGCGGTTTTTCCCCTCTGAGACAATTTGGTTTGGCCTATCACGGTCAGTCTCTTATCTTTCTGTTCAATTTCCTGTTTCTATGCTACTCCTTGCCGTGCTTCTCTAAAGGGTATTAGTTAATCTGTACTGTTGATTGGAAATAGGTAGATATCAACAACCAAAGGACTGTGTTGTGTGAGTTCAGGTGGAGTAGGGTGACTAACGTTAGAATGACTATGTCGTTCTTTGTTTACTTCCATTATCTTTTCAAGTATGAAAAAGTATACAGTGTTCGTCGTTTCACCTACGATTCATAAAATACCGTCTACTAGCACTCTTCCAATCTGGGGGCCCTATCAGACAACCCTCGTGGTTGTTGTGAAAGTGTTATGCGAAGACCGTCTTTTGTAATCCAGTTTAGCTCCCTTTCTGAAGGAGCACTAGTAACCCGCGCTGACCACTGCTAGTGGCCAGCCTATGGATTCTACTACCGGACGCGGCTGACCATCGTACGCATTACGTGGAAGTTGACCACATGCTATTACATTTTTTCGGTCATTATCCTATGGTTAGCATGTCAGCGACGTCAGTTACCAGTCCTGCTAATCCAAATCACCAACCATCACGTGATTTGGCTTATTTAGCCGACGTCGTGTGCATGCGTGAAATTAAAGAATACTAACAATAAGCGTGGTTTACAGTAAATCCTTGACAGCCCATCCTTAACAAACCCTGCATGAGCACATTTACCATTGCTGCAATTAGTTATCTTGTTGGGAACACTTGGTAAAACTCACGTTATACGAAACAGTTTTCTGTTTGGATATCAGCCAACTACAATTATTCGATTTTCAAACAACGAGAGGAAATACGTTCATCTTCTCCTCACTCCATGTAGGCGGATACATGTAGAGTATTTCGAGAACGAAAGCGAATATTTATTGTATTTTATAACAGACAATAATACGACCTCGATATCATAAAAAATGTGTTTGGAATTGTAAAAAATAAAATCATTTTTGCAGGGGACTAGTGTGCGGTTTTTGTCGTCGTCTTTCGCTGCTAAGCCTTCGAATGTCTCTCTGTAAGTTATGCGTGACTCTCTGAGTTGGTACCGTTATTTCTCGATTTAATTACCTTGGCCGTCGTATTTTTTCATGTGAAGTGTGATGGTACATATAACTGTTATTACTTCAATAAAATGCTCCCTTTTGTCTCCAATGGTTTTACGTCAAGACGAGTGATTTTATCAACTTGCTGGTAACATTTTCTAAGGTGACCAGTGCATTAATCTGTTTTTATTGAAACCGCTGAGTGTCAGCTGCTCATATTCTGACTATCGTTCAGCTCATTCACCATAGGGATTACAGTTATGTCTGTATGGACAAGTTTAATACTTCTAATCGTTCCATTTAGTGAGAAATCGTTGCTGTTCTACTGCTGAACACATTATTAGAGACCCAGAACAACGGATCACCATACTCATGAAGCATTTTGGACATGTTTGTTGGTTTTTCCATGCTAGTTTCTAAAATTTGTCGCATTAAGTCTACTTGCTATGTGTCTTTGTTCAGTGGCCTGTCATCATGTTTTCTGAGTTTTACGCCTTTTTGTACAGCGCTTTCAGCTGATTGGACAATATTTTGTATATAGGCGCTGTTCGCAAATTTCACAGGTTTCAGTTACACTCTGGTCATGTGGTTAGTGGTATTCATATCTAGGTTGCTCTGTTACATGACTGTTCACATACGTAACCACAAGTGGTTTGCGTTATATCACTTACGGTTCTACTTACACATTCTACGTCTAGTGTGAATCCATGGGACTAAGATCAAAAGACTTGGAGCACTGACTCTTTGGATATTATGCAGACAATTATTCACTTGGTACTTGATTTGAACACTTTTAAATTCTGAAGAGTAGTTCATGGTGCTGCGGACGAATTCAGTGACTTCCCGTTAGTTCACTGTTCAAAGAGACTGTTTAATATTAGGGAATCACACTATTTCTTTACCCATGAAAGTAATGAAGTATCCGGAAGTCAGTTTACAAAATAAGCCTAGTTATGGGGTATGACATAACCGTACTTTACACTACTGACAACATCATTGTAGATGGATTTAAACGACCACCCTCGCCGTCACACCCTCATATAACACTTCTGTTTTATTACTGAATTTACCTAGGTAGCCAGACTTACTCTGTACGGCCCACGATTTCTCGCTTTTTTTGGAAATCCAAAAAATGGGCGTACTGCGTTTGGTTGTGTTCGCGACACTGTTCCTGAATCTAGATGACAATTAACACCGTGTTATACTGTGCCTTGCCGGGATCCCTCACCGCTGCACGGAATTATTGACCTTCAGCATTTCTGCATCAAGTTGTTTGGACAGACTTCTCGTTAGAGTGTTCCCAGCACATCGCATACTGGTGCCTCCGTACCTGTTATTGCATCTTTTCCTTTCGGTTTTCGGTGTTGTCTAGTAGCCTGCCGTACCACTTGCAAGTCCGAGACAGTGGCACGTGACTCTTTGAAAACCTGTTGTAACAGTTTATCCTGAGCCACCCAGTTATTGGTAACTTGCCGATTCAGTGAATTGCCAAAATGATTGCGCCCGATCTCCGTTAAGTCTTGCGATTGTGTTCACGGAACGTCAGTGTTTGTAGACCAGGGGGACCCACCGAAAATCTCCTTAACCGAATCGTGGGCGGTCATTGTAGTTCGGCATCAACTCACCTTGCTTTATCCGTCGGTCCGCCTTGAACCCATTCAATGATTGCTCTACGGGATGCAATGCTCATGTCGTCATTTCTTGAAACAATTATGGAGACTTAGGAAACATTATTCTTCCCCATGTCCAACTGTGGGCAACAATTTGAGAGTTTCTGCCAAGAAAGACCGATTGGCTTAATGGTTATGATTTGTTTTTTAAGACTTGTCGTATTTATACTAATATTTTGGTATTCTCTGCAGGGAATTCACTTTGTTTTTTAAAAAAAAGTGCCGTTTGATTCGTGGATCATATTGGTCTACGATTTCCAACGGTATTCATGCAGGATGTTTCCTTAGACTTGTTTGTTAGTTCTACTTCAGTCGCCAAATTTTTGTATTTATTACCTGGATAAACTTAAGTGTTTAAATCGGTATTGTCTATGGTTGACCTCTACCGCTTGCAGTTTTACCGCCGTATCCACATCGTCCACTCTCACGGATGCTGACCCGGCTGATGAAAAATAAATTGCGGTCAATGTGATCTTATCAACCTCTCCATTATTAAAGCTGAACCAATATGACTTTTGTAGTTGTAGACTCTGGGTCTGAGTTTCTCAGGCGCTTCAATTTGACATTGGGAATCCCGAGGTTGTCTGTTTTACAATTGACACAGTGTGTAGAAGTATTCATGTGATGTGAAATTTGAGTTGGTTTTATACGTAAGGGACCCATCCAGTCATGATTTTTCCTCCAATCGGTGATCCATGGTGTACTGCGATAGTGTAGCCCACTAACTTGCTTCAGTACAGTATTGACTTATTACAGTGTTGGGACTTGTTTTCAACCTGGTGCCTAACATGTGGAGGTGATATCAAACGTTATTTGTTGCCGTTTTTTAAACTCCCAGTTTTATTTGACCTGATTGTAAGCGCTCCGGCCGTTCTTAAACGACGAAATGTGTCAAGTTTTTTGCGGTGAATGGATATTGCTACTTATCTACCTGTTTTTTTGGGTTCAGATGGATAAGCGTTCTGAACAATGCCATGCAGGAGGAATTCCACCGCGCTTTGAACGTGGATGAGTCGGCAAATTTCGACGGTGGCACTTCTGGCAATCGGAACAATAGTAGTACAGATGCTACACAGGATTGGGATGCTGCTCACATTAGTTCGCATGGGAAATACCCATTTGCCGTATTCAACCGCACAGGTAGTGCTGGGGGCGGCAGCCTCGGAGACAGTTTATTGGGGAGTGAGAACGATTTGCTTGATTCAAGGCAAGTGCAATTTGACTTAGTTTCCATAAATTATCTCGATCTGATGTGCATGTCAAGTGTAAATATTTTTACGTATTACTTCTCTGTAGCTCAGTTTCACGACTCTACAATATTTACTTCATTTAACTAGCCAAAGGCGACCATCTAAGTGCTAATATCTAAGTCAGACCGTTCAAGGTGGTTTGCTGTTAAACTGCCGAAAATGATGCAGTTTATTTCTTCTTTTGTGCTCTGAAAACGAGACTTCATGAGAAAGTAAACCCCGATTTCCTCGGTAGGGTTACTTTCGATCTAAGTGCTTTTCCTCCAAGTTCTGTAATGTCATCATCGTCATAGACAGCAATACATCAGTGGTTCACACTGATGCTTAACTGCCACACAACCATGAAGAAGAAATAAACCCTTTTTAAGAAGAGAGAAGAAAAAGGGAGAGGGTAGGGGACCTAACCGCTAAAAATAGCTACGTCTACATTCAAACATACAACATCAAGACGCCTACATCTTGTAATGTCACTGTGGCTCAGTCTGCTGGTGAGTCGTGATACGTATCACGCTATGTATGAAAAACAGCGACCTATAATCCATTGTCTTCCGTCGAACAACCAGTAGTGTACTATCGAGCTTTGTACCTCAATTAACTTCTGACAACAAAAGTCACCTTTGGTAGCTCAGTCATGGTCACTAAGCGATCACATTAAGTTCAGCTGCAATTAGTGCCACTGTATGAAATGCTGTAATGCACTTTTTATTACGTTGTTATGACGCTACTTTCCGTGCTCACTCTGTGTTGTCATTTGTTTAGAGGACTTCAATTCACAGATGTAAGGGGATTAACTGATGTTCGAGCAAAGCGCTTGTCTGTCATGCAACCATGGCAAGCGCTTTACCCAGACTATATCAGTGGAGCCCAACAAGCACTACGGCAAAATATACAGTTGGTATGAATGCCTGTTGCATGTGCATCACCCAGAAAATTAGCTGAATGCGAAAGATACGAGCAAATGTCAGTGACTTTCAGTTTGCATTGACTAAACACCCTACTGTCTATCAAAACATGACGTTTGAAACATTGGGTTCCTAGTAAACATCTAAATCGGTGCAAAAAACATACGTGGCGATATATTGGCGTTTTATTCACCCTCATCAATCGTAAATGTAAAACATACGGGTTAAATACGGTAGGCTAATAGTGACAGGCAGGATGTAGACTGGCACACTTCACACCAATTATTATGTCATCAACACCACGGCAACCCGATGGGTCGTTTCAACCGCCGATGACTGTTGCGTCCTGGTCAACATAGCTGAAGGTCCTGATTGCGAAACAATATTTCGATTGCGCTAAGTGGGCCAACTTCGTGGCCTGTTGTCGTGAGTTAGCTGACAATCGATGATACGGGATTTCCAGCTGGATAAATGCCCTGGTGTTGTCCTTATGAGCAAGGACGGAAATGAACACCATATTGGAAGATCAATGAAAGTTTAGGGAGGATAAAAACGACTGAAAATAACGTGCTGCTAGAAAGGCAAATAGCGAGGCAACTCCAGATACTGGTGTTACACGGTCATATCTCTGAAAATCAGTATAGGTGCGTGAATACAGTTGGCACGGCAACACCATGAATGGAGGATGCACCAAGAACACCTGAGGATAGAGCATTCCTGCGACCAAGTTTGTGTACGAACAATTCAGTATATTGTAAAGTTGCTCGATGGCTGGTTGACATTTTGGACCCTATCCGCAAAATGTTATCCCCCTATTGCATGAATGATTTTTTTCAACTAGCACAAACATTAAAACGCTTGTCGGTGAGTTCTCAAGCTGTGTATTCGATTGACGTTTATCCTCTTTTTATGAACGTTTCTTTTCGTGAGATAGTTGAATTTTTATGTGATTTTATTCCCTGCCAGAATTGTATTTCACTTTTATATCTCAAGGATCTCATCTTAATGTGCACAGAAAACACCTGGTTTGATTTTGAAGGACTGTGGGTAGTTCGTTGTACCCAGAATTAGTCGACATCTTCGGAGTGATAGGGCGGCAAATCCGAGATAATATTGCCAAAGCCTTATTGCATAAACGTATGTTGATATTTGGGTTTTTACAGATACTGATGATTCTGACTTGTTTTTCAACCTCTTTAATTCTGTTCACTCAAACCTATCATTGGCTCACGAAAATGAATCAAACGGCAGTTTAGCTTTCTTAGATCTACTCGTCGCCCCAGGCGTGAGGATGAGACATTGTGGCGATCGGTCCATTGCAAACCAACATGGGGCGTACAGTATCTGCAATTTGCCAGCTTTGCCCTGATAACATACGAATGGAATTTTGTCAAAACCATATTTCATAGGACCAGGGATACTTACATCCTTGATAAGCTGCTAATGGAACAAGAAATGTCGAGAAAAACGTTACTGGCAAACGGATATCCGGAAAAGCTCATAGACATTCATAGCGTGATGAACAAGTATAATGAGCCAGTTCAAACAGCTCAAAAGAAAGGTACATTTCAATATCTGCAATTTAAAAGGGATTTAGCAAACGACATAGAATAAAGTCCGGTCTATCCCGTACGTATGCGGCTACCCAACAACGGTTGGTTCAAACCACCAGAGGACGTTTTCGGAAACGCTGTTGGTCTTCGGAAGTAAACCGCTCATTGTTCGCCTCGATTATCACACTGTATGCGGTATTGTGGACTGGTGGTGGCCGTAACCGTCTTCAAACCGTTGACAGAAGATGAAGTTTTGATCAATGGGTCTAGAGTGGGCGTGAAATCCAGCCTGTTCCTCGCGACACTGTTCTTCATCATTCCTGGATAACCTTCTCAGGAAAACGAGCACCAACAGCTTGTAATGTAATGATGCACTATGCAGTTGTGGTCACAGTTTTCTTGTAACACCAGTAAACTCTATACAGGCAGACGGTAAGTTGTCAAGTAGTTTCGAATCACTTGGGAGGGTGGAAAGCCACCTGACCATCAACCCCTAAGACTGTGAGTGAACGTGCAAGAGGAAAAACAGGAAAGGGGGGAAAAAGGTTTCATGTAACAGCCCTTATCCTCTAATTAACATTTACTGTTGTCCTACTATGTTTCGGTCACTTTTGTCAATACTTTCTGACCCCTTCATGGTAATAGGTTGCTACTCTTTCCTTTATTTAAAGCAGTTCGTTCCTCTGATGAGCTTAAGTAAGACAATGAGAAGACGTAACTCATGTGATGTTCTCCGGAGTAACATTTCGTACATTCCGATTGCACATGGACAGGTAACTAATTTTAAACATTAAATAAGGTTCCATAGGGCGGAAGTCGTGACGTAAGGGATTAGACAGACAGATACGAAAGTGAAGATAAAAACACATGGGGATTCTGACTACCAGAGCAGCCGTAACGTCAACACAGATTGTTTTTAACCACACAGGAATTTCTACGTCTGATAGCCAAAGCCTCGGCAAACTGGTGGATGCGTTTTTGGTGGCTTCGAAAAATCACATGGAATGTGTCACAAACCTTGACTCTGTCTTGTCTGGATTAAGTGTTTTGTTATTGATGACGCTGAGTGTCGTCCATCGAACTCTGTGCACGCGCCTGGCGTTTTCAGTTGTGTTTCCAGCCACTTGGGAACATGCTCTTTGATACGAGAAGCTAGCTGTCGATTTGTCCACCCTATGTAGCTCATACTACAACTACATGCATATTTGTATAAACAATGGAATGTGACAGACGTGGGCTGTTTGTTCGTAGCCGAAGGGACTGGTAAGGCCCTGGTTCGCTGTATTATACATATTTTTACAAAGTTATAGGATCTGGATGTAGTTGCTGTTAGACTTCTTCTTGTTATTGCTGACCAGCCGTCACCTAAAAACTGGTGTTCTAAGTACAACTATGGTACCGTTGTATATTGTATCTTTAGGGTAATGACACTACTATATTTCCCAACAAATTGCAGGGAGTACCCATTGGCCTGCAGTGTGAGTGTGCTTAATTTTAGTGGTAGATTGTCTCCTGTGCATAGCATCCGCGCTCTGTGAAAGAACATTCGAATTCAGGCTTCTTTTATATTACACTGGACAGAAGCTCTCAAAATGTTTATATTGTCCTGGCCAGGTAGGATTTCTGTAAACGGATCTTCCTGTCGCGCCATCTGCTCTTCGGATAACTAGAATGTCCAGAGACGGAAGATAGTTCTTTACTGCGTTCTCCATATTTAGGTTGAGGTTAGGGTGTGCGTGATTCAACTCCAAAAATGACCAGGATTTCGTCTACTTAACGTTTGTACAGTATTGACTTTAACAAACTTTCATTTAATTTAGATTCCACCTTAGCCATAAAGGAATCAGCTAGGAATAGACCCAGGGGACTACCCATTGCAACTCCGTCTACTTGCCCAGGAATAAACTTCTGAAAGTTGAACTTGACATTGTGTATACACAAGACTAGTAATGATTTTAGTTCGGACACTAGAATGGAAAAAGAGGCATTGCTGCTTTGAATAAAATTGTAAATGTTATCAACCGTTTCGTGCAGCGGAATATTAGTGAAAAGGGACCTCACATCGACCGAACACTTCATTTTGTCAGGAATTCAACGGAAACGCATCCTCCAGTGTGTATTTAAAAACAATTTGTGTTGACGTAACGGCTGCCGTGGTAGTCAGCATCCCCATGTTTTTTATCTTTACTTCCGTGTTTACCTCTGTAATCTTTTAAGCCATGACTGCCGCCCTATGGAACTCTGTCTTTTATGTTTCCTTTGTTGTCTTTTGCTTACAAACTTCGCATACAAAATGCATTCTTCAGCGTCGTCCGTGCCGCAGATGAAGTGTATTTTTCGTGAATACATTTGTTTTGAGAGGTTGTTTTAAAGTAGTAGGAAACTTGTCGTCCTAAGGTTGTTGGGTGGGAACTCGATTCCAGTCATTCTTAGATGTGATGTTATAAAAATAATGCTAAAGCCCTTAAACCAGTCTCTACGCTAGACAGTTGCAGAGCCTCGTTTCTGCTCATTGGACTGACGAACTATTCTTGCATCATTTTTGTTCTAGTACTTCAGAGACGAGGACAACACTGGGTGTTGCACAACGAAGGGGCGTGCCTTCTCCTAGTTGTATAAGATAGCTTTTCGGTAAACTGCGGCGCCCGTACCATGCTGACTGCTGTTGCACTGCGTACCAGTGACAGTGGAGGTTTTTTCAGTAGGCCAGCACACCTGCCTCAGTGATAGCGTCATTTTGCCGATCACCATTTGTTTTCATTGAAACATACATTGGCGCTATTATCGTGAATCACGATGGGAATCAGCGTGGTTTAAGCACTGTTTCACTGCAAAGCCTTTCGATTATGGTAGTACTGTGGCGTGCTGTAAGTGTTGTTTCGCCCAAACCGTTTAGGAGTTGCATGTTGAAGCAGTTCATCAGTTCAGTGTTTGATGTCAACACCCAGAGGAAAATAATTGGTGACTTGGTGTGGGTAAATGTCATTTATCAATGCTTGGCCACTGTTGGTCGGGCTGGGGTCCTATACGGAAGCCCTTGCTGCTTACAGAGTCGGCAAGTGAAGACAGCAGCAGAAATGGCGGCCAGTTCAGCCCATTCACGTGAGTGCTGTCTATGTTTGACTGAGTTGTTTATGTAGTTAGTGAAATCAGTCGAGTAGGATAATGAAAGTTTCATGACAGGTGTCTCATAGGTGTCGCCTTACTTTAACTTGAAACTCGATTCTTTGTTTGCAATTTGTATCTACCTTGATGATGAATGTTTGAGTTTGGAAGTAAAGATTTCCGGCCATTAGGTCCATTTCCTTTACTGCCCAATCAAAGTTTGTTGTTCTCGTTCTCTTTATGGTTGTACGCCATGCAAGCATAGGCGCTAACTATTGACCTATCTCTGTATGTGATAACATTAATGACGACGGTGATGTTCCTCTGCATTTGTGTTTGCGGAAATTACGAAATACGTTTTTCTGATGACTGACATGCTGGTGCACCGGGGTCACATAGACTACATCCAATATAGATTGCATTACCAGATATATTTCGTAGAAAGCCTCTGACTTTTTTAACCAGTGCAATTCTGTGTTGTTATCAGACTACAAAACTAATCAGTTTCTTTCAGCAGTCATTGATACGTGAAGTACAGCCAAACTAAAGTTTTCTTGCTGCTATACTAGCTTCGACGACCAATTGAAAAGCTACCGTCTGTGTGCCAGCAGTAACGTCTTAAATTCAAAGGTCAATTGACCGCGCTGAACGAAGTATTTCTTCGTTTATTATAATTCCACTGTGGAAGAATATTGTGTTACGTGTGCAGCTCACCCTGCAGCTCTCCTTTGCGCGGATTGGGCGAAGTACCCGTTATTCCAATTGTATACGGCCAATCTAGTTTGGAAAGCGGCCGAACCGTTAAATCAGTATGGACTCATGAAATGAAATTAGGCTCGAGGGGTTCTCTGATTGGAGAACGTTCAGCCATACAGAGGTCAGGTACAAGCTGCTGCAAACGGAACTGTGGTTGACAGATGTTATCCAACCAACAAGGGGGATCAGCTGCTACATCGGACTTGTTTATTAGAGGTAGTGATTAAAAAAAATTGTCTACACATGTGTCGGATCTGAACAACCGAACTGCTGAAGTCACGGTTGTGGAAAAACCTACATGTAATTTAGAAAGACGTATCATTTGGCTAAGTAGCGCAAGTCACCCTCTATGCGAACGATCAATGAGGTGTTAGTCGTCCAACAAATGCTGAGTGACATTGGGGATGCTCCTGGATCAAATTTGTTTGCGCTGAGCTTCTTATTAAAGACAAGTGACCTCGGTATCAGTTTAATTCTGATTCATCTGTCAGTGTTATGCCAGCGAGCTATCTTGATGCATCGGCCTTAGAGCCTCCTGATACTCAACTACGAATGTGGAATTAATCAAAAGAAAACAAGTGTGCTGACTAGTGATCCGAGGATTGACCAGTCTTATAAGTTTTTCATCTCGTTAAAAGGTATTTCGTTTGAGTGATATTCGAACGGTGGATTTCGCAGCTTTTCAACTTTAGAAAAGTCTCAGCTATTCGCTCAGTACTCCTCTGTGTTTGATTCCGTTTTGGATTGTACGCCAGATGTTATTGGTTTATCCGTATCAGTTCTGTTTACCGTCTGAAGAACATTTAAAAATACTTCAAAGTGTTTGCTAAAACAGAAAGTGATAGCGCCAGTATACAAGCTTGTTGACTGGATCCGGTAGTTAGTACAAACCTTAAAATATCGGGTGATATTCGCATACGCGCTGACAGCAGTCCGCTAAACGTTGTACCCCTCAAGAAAAATACATATTGTCGACGATATTTTATCATAGTTGAATTAAGCTCGTTTTTACACGAAAGTGAATTTGTCACCCACGTATTGGCTGTTAGCGTTACGTGAAACAATTGGTTAATTAACTGTTTGGCACTGTGGGTTTCCGGTGGCTGCGCTTACCCTTCGGATTAAAGATGGGCGAAATTCTTCAACAACTTCTAATTCACACGTCTGACAAACCCGAGGGGTGGACGTGTGTCGCAGTCGTCTTGCTGATGCATGGAAACATGACTGAGGAGCATGATAGGAATTTTAGGCAGCTTTTACAGTGGCGTGTCGTAAGGACTAACGTTGAAGCGAAGTAAGATGTTTTTTGGCAGCAGAATGGACGTTTCCTAGCCACCTACTCGCATCGGAAGAACTTGAGATCACTCTAGAATGTGCTGATGCTCGAGTAACTAATTTCCTTTTTTTTTCTGAATTCGTTATCGATTTGGTCGATATCCAAACCGCAAAGATGCAATGTTTGCATCAAAACATATCCACTTTTTACGGGGAATACATCTTCACATAGGTGAGTGAGTTGACTCACATGTGAGTCATGTTTTCTGTGTATTTCGGTCTCGCTCAACTTAATGAATTTCTTTCCTGACGTCTGTTCATCGGCTTTGCCAACTTTTTTTCCACAACCACGGTGCTTGTTCACCTCATGGAAAGGAAACTTCTGCGCACTCTCATCAAAATTGTGAAAGGTGTTCAGTTAGAATGTGTTACTGCTTCAGATGCTCGGATAATTTGGAATGTCCGAGTGCCTGTAGATCTACAGAAACTGACGTGCTTCAGAGTCCGGATAAGTTTTCTGAGTGATATTATGGATGGCCAACTTTGCGGATTGCGATGTTAAATTGCAAACGGCTGGATACGACGTTGCTTCGTTCCGAACGACTGATCACACTTGCGATCAACGAAATATCTTCTGCCTTCAATAGATGTGTTGCCACGTGGCGCAACTGCATCTGGCTAAAAAATTCACGATAATGAACGAGGTGAGAAAAAGACAAGTGTGATATGAGAGGAGAGAGGAGGAGTTTCGAGCACTGATTACTTTGAATACTGCCGCTTGGGTTTGGGTTGAGACTTTTTTTTGATGTAAAACTGAAAACAACTCGTTATAGTATTCTTAGAGTCGGCCGTTTTTTCCCAGGACTCTCCCTGATCTCTCAGCTTATAATCCTCTTACTGCCACGCAACTGGTTGTTTACATTTGGCCACCCATGTTCGCCTGCTTTCACATGTCGTGTAACCATTGTAACTATTACTTTTGTGGTACGTGTCCTCTCGTCTGCTCTCTGCTTTAGTGGTTGAACTTGGAAGTGTTTTTAACAAATTCTGCCTCTACTGGGAGTAACAAGAGTTTTCCTCGATAAGGGCAAAAAAACAATCGCAACTTTCGCATTCTTATAAAGCTTTTACTCAACCTTCTTCGAACAAAAGTAGCTGACCCAAGTTTTGTTTTGTTAGAGCCCGAAGTTGGTGCGACGGCCGGGCTATGAACTCCATTTCACGTTCTCTTAAGTCCACCTTGTTGACCATCGCGCCATTTACTTTAGATGCCACCAACTTATCTTAATGACTGAACGCCGGGGATTTGAATCATTTCAAATTGAGCACCGTCCATGTTCCATCACAACCTTTGCATTTCGGATAAGTCTTTCGACAAGTCCACTACTTAAAGAAGCATCAGACGAGCTTCGTTCTCGTTAGAGCTTGTCAGTAGGGCGTATCCTCGTCCGAGCCGGAATCTTCACTCAAGCCGTCGTGTTTGGGAGACTAGCGTGGTAACCGCACCGCCAGTAACTTCACAGTAGCGTGATCAACCAGTCATCTAAACGTTCAATCATAATCTTGTGTGAATAGTGTTCAGATTGTCTTGCTGTTCCGGAAAGAGGAAAAACAGAGATGCTGTATTCATCTTAATCGGTAACCCTGTTATCAGGAACCTCTTAGCCAGATGGAAGTCACGTGCTTCATTGAAGCTGCTAAGTCATCTATATAATGGTGGTTGAGTTTTTGGGGAATTTTCATTTCTTCCTTTTTTATTCCATCGAAAGGATCGGGCAATCTTGACGTTGGTCATGCAAAGTTATGGTTTGACGTTTGGATATGATTTATCGGTCATGCTTATTGTGAAGTTACTGGCCTGGTACTTAACGCTAGTCTCATCAGCTCAGGAACCGGAGTTTGTGAATATTGCGCCGGTTACTCTTGTTCCTCGCTAGAAGGCACACTGTCCCCTCTTTTGTGTCGAATCGTTGACCTCAGGAATTTCGGCGTGACTGGTGTTCAACATATGTGGATCAACATCCTTTCAATTAACATGTAGATTTCAGGTTGAGCATCACTCATATACAGTCGCCACCTTCGTATTCAGATAGACTTTTCAGCCAGCTTTTTTCGAAAAGATGTATTAGACTCGATGTACTAGATTCTTGGTAGAGCTCGTCAATAATGCATGTTCCTGTGACGACCGGGATTAGATTTACTCATCAATAATTTAGATTGTCGCCTGGTAGGTTCATTGAGATCGGAGATCCCAACCTTTCTCGTAAGTCCTAACCGCGGGGTTATGGATTAGAGTTAGGCAAACAGTAGGCGTTTCTCCTGTCTGGACGGTCGGTCAACCTGATCAGTACTGACAGGCGAAAGTGGTGGAGCCATCAGGTACGATAATTAAGTTATGCCTAATATGAGGTGAATAGCAAAGTGGTTAACACGATAGCCTCATGAAAGCGTGCCGGTGATGACAAGGATATGCACTACTGACGAGCTCTAATGAAAGTGGAATTCGAGTCTTATGTTTCTTTTTGAAATAGGTTAGCTGGAAAGTCCATGTGATTGCGAAAACTGCAGTCAAATGTGGACGATATTCAACTCGAAAATAACCAGATTTCCGATTACCCATCGATAAAACATGTAATTCTTCATAATTGTTGTGATTGTGTATTTTTACTCAATGATCCTAAATTAACAAGACCGCTGCTAATGAGCAGCCGGCTTCATTTGATTATTCCTTTTTAATCCCCATTCTGAACGCCATAATATCAGGTTTTGTGAGAATCATCCTGATCAATACCGGCCTGTTTGTTTGGCTTCTGCAAGCCACCGTGTTTCGGCAGGTGAATGTTGGGTCATGCTATTGAACCCCAGCATGCTACGCAATTTTCTTTCTGCATGTACCTTTCTTCTCTCATTTCAGTTCGCCTGCCTCTCGATCTCGTGGTAGTCGAATAAGTCGAGTGTGTAGCGCGGATGCTCTACCTAATGACCTTGTAGTACCGACATCTACACGTGGGACGCCCAATTCCTTTTTAACGAAAGGAGGCAAAGCTATGCGAGCTAATATTCAGTCTTCTCTGCGGTGGTGTTGCCCGGGCAATGATGTGTGTGCAGACTGTGACCGTGCAGGTTTGTTTCTTTTTGTCTGTTAAACGTTTCTTATTATTTGACTGCGGACTGCGCTGCACTTCTTTGAACTGTGAGCTGACTTCTTCGCAGTTTCCGTTGAACCTACCTGCCTCGCATGTTCCATGACCTTTACCGTAAATTAGGTGTGCTTGCCAAACTTTATTAATAATGTACTGCAGTGGCTTGACTTCTGCTTCGATTTCTTGTACAACTTTACGGGTATGTCCCGTGATTAACTAAAGTAACTGGCCTTCATCGCCAAACCTCTTTTCACTGCGTTAATCGTTCGAGAAAGATAGCTTTTTGGTTTATATTACATTCTCTTTGTATTAGGATTCGTTATAAATCTTCCATCCGCTTTTTTGACCAGATCCCGAGTGGGTCAGTGTGAATCTCGGTGTGCTCATCTGTCTGGAGTGTTGTGGCGCGCACCGTGAATTGGGTGTTCATTGTTCGCGTACACAGTCCCTGCTTATGGATGATTTGTCCACCAACCAACTTCTGGTTAGTCTGTTTTCCCTGATTACTCATTCTTTCTTCTGTGTATCATTCCTGTGGTCAATTTAACGTTATACAAAATCCTTTAAACGCGCTTGATCTTCACTTAAATAAGTGATGTTTTGTTCGTTTTGTCTGCTACAGTGTTTTATGGATGTTCAGTCATTTCCAGCTTCGCGTCTATTTCTTAGGTCTGTTACGATTGTTTTTGGTGACGTAAGCGTTGCCCGTTCATGCTTATTCCCTGTTTTAACGATTTATTTAGTTTATATTTAATTACATGAAGAGGTAGTTGAGGCACCTGCTAAGCAGTGTTATTTTGTGTTATTGCACGGTGTTCCAGGCTGGTGATTTAGAACATTTTTGTGACAAACATGTTATTGTCTCTGCGATTTACTACTCGGCCAAGTGCGGTCACGTCGGTCAGCTGTCAATGGCTACTTTCCTACCATCAGCTCCATCGTCAGACACGTTACCTCAATCTGTGCGTGCCATCAGTCGTTACAATTCATACTTGTCTTAGACAGCCTTGTTGATGTGCTGGCCTGTGGTTGCATCCTTCATACTAACGTGTTTTTCGAAAGTAACTTTCAAGTCGCATAGTACCCCGTATATCAGTTGCAAGTTACTTGGCGTTTACGCCACTGGAACTGGGGGAGAAAATCCTGGAAAATTGATTTTTTTTATCTAAAGAAAGGTGATCAAGTTACTGGGCGTTGGTAATTAGTAGTTTGACAGATTCGTTAATTCAAAAATGACCTATTTACGAACAATCTAGGCTTCGGCTGGATTCGAACCGGCACCAGGAGCGGTATCTTCAATCTACTGAGCTGTAAAGCCACGACAAAACCTCAGAATAGCTGCACATGTGAATTTTCTGAACTCTCATCGTGGTCTCATTGTTCGTTTTGTAGAGCCCTTTCCGCATTTTATCTTACCGCTTCTATCGCTGGTTCGAATACAGCTGATGGTTAGGTTTTTCACAGTTAATCCTCTTGTATAAAACTACTTGATTTAGACAAAATATGTCCCGTGGACTATTATTCTTAGCTGAATTTGACAGCATTCTCAACCAGAATTCCTCGTTGTTCTCTCGATCTTGGTCAGGAAAGTGAGCTTGGCGTAACTACATAAGCTGTTGTGCCAGAGGTTTCGCGCCTCGACAGTAGTGGATGAGTGTCTGTTCCCGACCACAACTTACTTGTTTTACCGGTTCCGGTTGTGTATTGTTATTTCAAAAATTACTACTCTCTTAATATCGCTCTCCCTATCTTCGTAGCTTCCGCGATTTGTCGGTAATCGTCTTTTCAATGAGGTTTTTGAATCCTCCTTAGTTAACGGGATCAAACCGAAGCCGTTGGATAACGCAACGTACGTCTAAAGCTTTTTTGACTTCTTGATTTCTCTAACTCTTTCTTCATGTATATTATTTGAGGGTGTCTGTGTAGTACTTGTTATCACTACGTAGTTTGCATGCTGCAACTTATGTGCATAATGGTTTGCTGTGTCATTAAATCTGGATCGGACTCTTTCGATTATGTGTTATCTACCGTGCACGCTACCGTACTGCCTATATTCTGAAAGCCTGTTCTGTTTGTCCTAGGTCTAACATGTAGTGAACTGTTATCGGATGAATGTATGAACCCAGGTTTGTACATATTTTCTGCGATAGTTAACTTAGTGTAGAACAGTGATGGTTATATGTTCGATTGCTGTCCTGTGGAAATTGCTACTGGAAAATTTGATCTGAGACGAATCTTGAAAGTGTATTGATCCTCCTGGTTGCTTGCTTATTTATTTTCTCTCACAATAGGGACGGATCCGGCATGTTTCAACGTAGAACCTTCATCAAAGCCAAGTATGTGGACAGGCGGTATGTCACCTCCACGACAAGTACATTCGACACACAAGCTTCGGATGCCTCACTGGATAAGCGCATCAGGGATCCTCTATCCGAAAGATTTCTACGCCGAGATCTACTCCGGTCGATTGTTACCAACGATTTGCTGACCCTAATACAGGTATATTTAGGGATTATGGCTTTCTGCTTAATTCTAGTACTCTTCATCTTTTCTGGACGTGCTTCCTCTGAGTCTCAACCTTGTCAGGAACAGTTGGAATGTTTCCGTAAGTGAAGAAAACGTCTGACTAGGCTACCTCCATTTTAACGTCGGATTGTATACGAAACGTCAGTGTAGAAATGTGATGTGGGGTGCTAGACAATTGATTCTTTCTTCCCCAGAATTTTCTGGGATGTCTAGATTCACGATACTGTTGCTTCGTGTGAGTGTCATTGTTAACTTAGATTTAGTTACTTTTTTCTTCTGATTCACTGCTTCGATTATTCATACTCTTACTAATGATATATGGGTGTTACCGCACATTTTGGTTAAGTTAGATTATGATCCGTTGCTCCGATTGCTAGTGCTCGTACGCTTGAGTAGATATAACTTTCAGACCGGAACACCTGTTAGAGTTGGTTGTTTACCTGAGAAACTCCCTTTGATAATTTCTTGGACTCGCGCTAACGTAATATCGAGTGTTGCAACTGCATAGGATGTTTCCTGACAAAATATCATCTTGTATGCATGATCGTGATCGCACGGAATTTCACATACCGGCGCATTATAATTGGCAACTTTCTCCTGAGTCTTACATCAGCAGAATTACTGACAGGTTATAAAGTAGTCCCAAACAAGGATCGGTATCGTTTGTCCCTTTCAATAGAGACAGGATAACCCCGCAACGAGTACCACTCAGACAGTTGATGTGTGTTACTCTGTGAACGGGCACAAGTCAAGTAGATGTCTGTTCAACTACAGTCTGGAACCACATGTGAATGACATAACAGCAATTGCTGTCGTATCATTCACATGTAATCACATACACACTTACACTGTCCTAAGTTCGACCAAGTCGGTGCAAGCCCTAGTACATGGAGGCTAAGTAAGGTTAGGTTCATTTCGTTGGTAAGATGTGTGCCAATGTTTTACCTCGAGTCGAATCTGGAAGTTATTGCGGCTTGCGAACACGATGTGTTTGCATAGTCCGTACCTAAAGTTTAAAAAAAAAATACAATTGCGCGGTCCAAGATTTACAATAGAAAAGCGAATTCAGCGCTAGCAGAGGGATGTGTTGTTCGGTTACTCGCATTTAAATTGCCTAAATGCCAAGCTCAGCGAAGAACCGAACACCAAGACTATCAGTCCAAGCTACCAACACCATCAATATTATTAACTGTCACAGAATCAAGTTGGCTCAGAGCAGGCGTCAATCGAAAATTATGAGTTCACGCTTGTAAGATTAGTTTTCTGCAGCCCAGATCACATTTTATTTATTGTGCTTATTACTGCTTCTTTTGCTGAACCGTTCATAGCCAATGATGATGGGTTATCCTAATTTGAAAAAAAGGTTTACCTTCAGTTTAAAACACTGACTTCCCTTGATCCAGTTCACCAGTAACGATAGAAGATATACGTCGCGAGATGTTAACATTTCGTTTATTCTCTTCAGTCACGAACGTAAAACATTGGAATATGTAAGACATGCGGATAGCAACAACAATAGAAACAATCAGCGATTGAGTCTACACAAAACAAGGACTGTTATCAGTTCCAGGGCAGACAAACTGCGTGAATCAACAGTTTATGCACACACAGGACCGGACGGCGCGTATTGATTAACATAGCTTCGGAGAAGGCAAGCAACTTCGGATTCCGATTACGCAACAACACTTGAAACGAATTGGCGGGATCAACAACGTGACCTGTTTCCATGATGTGTTTTGCTATGGATGAGGTCGGATTTCGTCTCACTCGTGCTGTCGCCATTGCCTGTTGCGTCATGGCGCGCACCAACCACTTGGGCATATGTTCAGCCATTCTTTGTCGTAGGCACCGATCTGTTCTGCCGATATAGACGTCACCGCAACTGCAAGTGAACTGATAGATTACGTGTGAAGCAGAACATTTCGGTAGGACACGGTTGTGAATAAGCTGAGTGACGCTCCTAATTGTGAGTAACAACCGCAATTCAGCCGCCGGGTATGTACGAGTTAGAGCAGACTGTAATTTTTGACTTACATCAGTTGTGGTATGATCGCCTTTGAAAGGAAGGTTCAAAAAGAC